>JAGDQP010002841.1:0-19202 GCA_022664845.1 Lepisma saccharinum
ACACAACCATTGAAGATACATGTCAGGAAGAGAGAGGTGCTATGAATGATGGAGTAAATGAATTAATGGAAGATCCTAGAAGTGAGCGATTGAATCATCATAAGCACATAAACATTAAGTGGATTAAGACTAAGAATTATGGCAACAAACTTCACCAAATGTTCCAGAATATTAAGAATATAGATTGTCGCCTGTCTGACAAGAATATATGTTCAATAATCTTCAATACCTTGCCAATATACTGTACATTAAGAATAAGTTATTTCATCTTAAACATACTACGGAAATACATTTGAGTCAAGCAGTACGTAAGTTAGAAAAGGAATATAAGCAGCACGTTTGGCATCATTATTCAAAAGTGCAGAAAGACCAAGAAAATAAGGAGTCCAGGATGAAGGAAGCTGTCAGAGATGACCATTTGTTAGAGGCAAAAGGTATGATGAATATGTCCAAAATTGACGAAAATGTATGTAATGGGGCTGTCCAAACGAAAGAGTGTCAACCACAACCTGGTGTAAGTAGCGAGAGAATAAATGTAATAAAGTATGGGGAAAATGAACTGATGGAAATAAATCATAATTTAACCACACCCAAGTCAATGACTGGTAAGGTTACCGTAACACATTGCGAAAGCTTTATTAAGTAGAAGTAGCTCAATATTTAAGTTTTTAATAAGTTATGTGGTTTGCACGAACGTGTTATATTTTGAAGGTAAACTGCTGTGTGCAATGAAAGTGTTGCTGCGAACCGTAACTTTGCTTTCTTTAAAGTGAATGCACGTAACCTGATTATTCTACATTGATCAATGCTCTGGTTTTTACTGTGATATCTTTCATTAACGGTTGGGCTAGTGGTACTGAAATTTGGTAAATTTACTACAGTGAGATTGAACACTAGGTGACAATATCGCTGTCTTCTGACGGATAGGTAGTTCATTAGAACTTTGGTTTCTCTTACTCCTTCTCTGTCTGCCAGAATACGACGAATGTCACTAGTGTAGTAAACCGTTACGGGTCCTACTGTAGTATAGGGTTCGTTGTTTAGTTCAAGTACTTTTTAAATGTCCTCGTAGTGCTATGCTTTAACGTGTTCCACGATATGTCGTTGTTCCACATATTTACGTTGAAAGTTCAAAGTTTTAATCTCTGTGTTTTAAGGGTGTCTATGGATTAACTTTAGCTTATCGCCTCCAGTCTGATGACCGTTTTCTTGGAGGTCAGCGCTACTCAGGCACCTTTCTGTGCTGTGGGATGGGTCGTTCTCAAGGTTCTCTCCTCTGGTACCGCGGGAAATCCTTTCTCTCTTCCTCCCCTTCTCTCTTCGTTTTACTTTACAATCTCTCTTTGATATGCTTAAAGTTTATTTGTTTCGGTGCACGCGTGCTTCCTCTTTGGGTTTTCTCCAGTACTCGAATGTTCTTTCTAGTATAATATATTACATTCCATGTAAATTATTTCTACTGTATCAGTCTTATGTCTTACGTTACTCGTCCGATACGTGGTTTTGGGTGATGACCCAGCCTGCATAAACTGTGTCTTAGCTCTCGAATGACCGCTGAGTAGGTTCAGCTAGCCAGTTTCCAGTCTCAGTGTCACTGAAATTGACTCTTTACGAGTGTTACCCACTAGCCCGTTTGAATGTGAAGTTTCACGTTCCTTTCTTTACCCTTCTTTAGGGAAGTAAATCCTCGGTTGGTGGAGTGTGACGAGGCTTTACGGGGACGCGACCGGAAGTGCATTTTATATGTTCGGCTCTTATGCTGTTTCTGTACGGCGTCAGTACCCCCTTTTCTCTGCGTTGTCAGAGAATGTTTCTAGCAAGTGGCGACTGTGATTGTTGGCTCTTGTGCTGTTTCTGTCAGTCACCTACTTGTTCTGAAAAGATAAGACAAAATGAATTGTATTAGGCGGTAACAGCTACTTGTTCTGAGGAGGATATAGTTTACAATGGCACCTTCAACATAGGCTAACACCTTCCCGAGTTCTTTTGCCTCCCCTATGCTGGCCTGAGTTTTAAATGTCTAAAGGCCGGGAAAAAATGAATTCAATTCCTATCTAGTTGCTTTAGTTGAGACGTTTATCCGATGTTTAATCAAAAGGTTAATTATTAAAACTTAAAAAAATATATTTAAATTTTGAATTGTTTATCGCCCTTAGGTATCTTCGTCTCAGACTGACTTGACATATTTGAATTCGGAATAATTCGAAAATCATGTGTCACATGTAAAGCATATGTAACAGATAGCTATTGATCGACGCAACCCTATCCCATGTTAAACTTAAACACAGAAGACACAATCCCTGTAGTTCTCTTGATTCATTGTCTCCGGTAAGTGGTAATGTTTCTTACTTTCTAACTTGCTGTTACCGCCCATTCAATTCGTTTTATCTTACCTTACTTTCTAACTAAGAGGTATTCAATGGGAACACAATTGCTCATACCGGCCACGTTTAACAGTTGGTTCCGTCTCTAGAACATCATGAGAATAACAATTGGCTACTTCCCCTTATACGTTAGAAATGCATCTTTTTAGTAATTCTTAACCGGTGTGCCGCGGTTGGGATGTAAATATTTTTAGATCTTCCATATTATTTTCCATGGTTTTGATGTAAATTGTGTACCGTTATCTGACAGTATTCTTTCTGGAAAACCAGAGTGTTTCCCGTAATCTGCAAATCTATTTAATATTCCTCCGGTAGTAGCCTTCATTAAAGGATAAATCATGACGAATTAGTAGCCACAACTACCATGGATAATATATACTCATATATGCCGGATTTGGGTAATCGGTCAATGATATTGATACTAGTTGAAGTGGTCGTTCTGCAGTTACGTGATGATCTCCCTTTTAGTTTCCTTAGGTCTGGTTTAACCTCCATGCATCGTGTGCAGTCGTTTACATATTTTTGTTATCCCTTTCCAGTGAAAGTATCTCCGAATAGCATATCATGTCCTTTTCATTCCAAGAGTGTCCCTTCTCATGATAAAATCTCATGATGAAATCTCATGATTATTTTTTTTATCTATTACAGGTATTATAATTTCCAAAGTCTTTCGTTTTTAGTTTTGGTTAAAATCAAATTTTCTTCAATTTTATATTGTTTATATCTGTCTCAATTTTGGTTCTTCTCCTTTCCTCTTAATTCATTGTATATTACTGCTAAAACGTCATGCCTTGTATCACTCAGTACCTTATTCCAAGCTTCTTCGAATGTTACTGTTAGTAAATGTTCCAGATCTCCGATTCTTCAAGGGCTGGTGCTCAAGGTATCTGCAATGAGATTGGTTTTACCAGGTATGTATTTGATTGTATAGTTATATTGTTGAAGTAGTAAAGCCCATCTATGAATTCGGTTATTCCATATACTATCGTTGGAAAGATGTTTTAAACACTGATGGTCTGAGTAGGCATAGAAGTGTCTTCCAATCAAGTATTCGTGGAATTTCTGAATACTGTATATTACTGTGAAACATTCGAGCTCTGAGAATGTATATTTCCTTTCATTGGGATTTAAAATTCTACTTACGTATTTTATAATGTCTCTTTCATAAAGATTTCTTGTCCTAAATATCCTGATATCCCGACGGTAGAAGATTCGGTGACAATATAGAACGTTTTTTTGTACGTTGGTTGATATAGTGTTGGTGTGGTTGTGAGGATTGTTTTTAGTTGTTTGAAGGTCTCTTCCGTTTCTCCATTCCAGATTACCTTGTTTTCCTTTCTAAATAATTAGGAAATCATTCGATAAGGTTACCATAATTTGGAATAAATTTCTTTCTCCAATTGGAAATTCCAAGCCATTTCTTTATACCCTTTTTTATTTAATTCTTGGATAATTTGTAATGGCCTCTTTTTTATCTTGGATCATCATTAATTCCTGATACTATATATGGCCTAGAAATCTAATTTCTCTGGTTGCAAAATTTCACTTATTTGGTTTAAGAGTTAATCCATTTTCTAAGAGGGTTCTTAATATTATTTCCAATTTTCCTAGATCTTCATCAACGTATATTTTTAACCATGCTGTAGTTTCAAGACCGAATATTTGGTTCATCATGGAAATGAAAACGACCATTGCAGTAGATATACTGTACGACAGTCGAAAGAACTGGAATGAATGGTTTCCAAAGCGAAAGGCAGTATATGGTTTAGTTTCTTCAGATAATCGTAATTGAAAGTAATCCAAAGGTAAATCAAATTTGCTAAAAGAAGGTTGCTCCAGAATAGCTATGTTGTACGCTGTCTAAGCTCTCTACCTGATTTTGCGGAAGTACTACATATTGGTTTAATTTTCTGAGGTCTAAAACTGGTCTTACAGATTCATCCCCTTTTCTTAACACGTGCAGTGGGTTGTTGTGTGGCTATCAGCTTGTTTGATGACATTCCCGGCTTCCCATTTCCTTAGTTCTAAATTGTTTGCTTCCTTTAAAGATTGCGCTATAGAATATTGCTTGGTACGAATGATGACTTCTTCCTTTAATCTTAAATGGTAAATATAGGATTTGTGACATCCGGGTTTGTTGGTAAACACCTGTTTATATTTAAGTAATAGTTTCTCCAGTTGGTCCTTTTGAACATTAGTTAAATCTGTAATATTATTGACTTTCGAACGGATTTGTTCAACTGTTATTGTTTCATCCTGATCTAATTATGTTATGGGGCCTAAAATATTGTCTTGTGGAAGGGAGGCGGCCCTAACCTCCTTCCTAGTTTCTAGTTTAAAGACTGTTTTCATTCAAGAACAGAGGATCCTGGCTCCCCTGCTTAAGGTTGTCCATGGATCGTGCTTCTTCTATTTTATTGGCCTGATTATGGGTTGTAGCCGGAATTAGCTTCTCTCTATTAGTTCCTGGACACATGTTTACTTGGTTACTACCTCTATTTCTTCTAAAGGGACTTTTATTTGCATGTTGTTTATAATATGTAGTATTCTTATTATCATTTGTTTTACCGTATTCCGAGATTCGTTATAATTTTGTCTATCTCTTTGAATATCCGTTTCCTGTCTGAATCCATTATTTCTTCTATTCGGAAACTGTCTTGCTCTCCAAGAACTGTAACAGCTCTTCAGTATGACTGATATTGGTATAAGTCAGAAGCTTTTGGAGGTTGTAGGGGAGATTACCTACAGCTTCTTGAAACAATTCTTCGTTCGTTTTATCTGGGTCAATTCTAGTTAATTTTATTATAAATTTAGAGGTTTCTTGTTATAAACTCTTTACCATTATGCAATCGTATTTTCTTGACATGCCTTTTTCTTTCTTCTATGTATGCTTTGTTTGTTTGCGTATTTCTCTTTAAATTTATAGCAAAAGTCTTGATAACTATTGGTCTGTTCTCTTATTAAGTGAAACCATCCCTCGGCATCTTCTTTCATAGCCCTACTGAGGATATATTTATAATTTTCTTCTGATTCTCGTATGGTTTTAAAATAATGTGTCAGTTCCTCAAAGTATTTGGTCGGACTTGACTCCTGTACGTTACCTTTCCACCTTGGTACATGGTTATAATCCTCAATTCCTATCTCCCGAGATGGCTTCCCTTTCTCTAGGTTTTGTATTAATTTCTGCACAAAATTTAAAGGTCTGCTCCTTCTACGTACTTCGATTATACTTTCTTGTTTCTCTGTGCGATAGAAGGTTTTAAGGATAGTTTCTTCATAGTCGTCTGATGCACGATTTGGTACTTCCTTTGTTAATGAAATATTTCCTGGAGGTTGTAATGGTAGTTGTTTGATCTGGTTTCTGAATTCTTCTTCCATTTTCTTCATTAATCCTTGTTCGATATTTATCATTTGTCGTTTTCCTTCCCTTTTATTGGCCTCTATAGTAGGCTTTATTCTCGCTATTTCAGTTTCTACGGTTTTCAATCTTTCACTAGATTTCTGTATATTGGTTTCCTAAGTACCAGTTTTCCCTATATTGTTCAATGTCATTCTCTAGAGTATTGAATCTTTCGTTGCTCTTTTATGAATTTTCTTCCATAACATCTGTCCGGAATTTTAACTGGTTAAAGCAGCTTTGACACTCTTGTCGGAAATTATCTACCTTTGCTTCGATATCGGTTTTTACTTCGATTAACTTTTGTTCCTGTTTTTGAAACTTCTGGCCTAGATTTGTTTGTAGAGTGATGAAATCTTGTTTCGAACTACCAACCTTTTTATCCATATTATTGAATTTCCCATCTATGTTGCTGAGGTCTTGTTTCATGCTATTAAAGTTTTCATTCATCTTCTGATCTCGACCACTAGAATCATGTTTCATGCTATTGAGTTTCTGGTCTTGAGTGCAGAGATCTTATTTCATGCTATTGAGTTTCTGGTCTTGAGTGCTGAGATCTTGTTTCACGATATTGAGTTTTTGGTCTTGAGTGCTGAGATCTGGTTTAATGCTATGAAACATTTGTACTAACGTGGCAAATTTAGCTGCTTCTACCTTTTCTGGCTCTGTTGCTATACCAGCTGCGCCTTGTTTGGTTCAGTTGTCTTGGCTTCCTTTCTACTCCTAATTCTACTGCTACTTCTTGTTGGATTGCCTTCGTCCTGTCCTTCTGGGTTGGACGGTCTCTCTGGACTTAAATCACTTTCTTCATCACTCTCCATTTTGTGACAATTTTCCTCTTCTCTTGACGGATTATTCTAACTTACTGAAAAAATGAAATCCTTTATTGACAATGGATCAAAATTCCCTTTTAGGTAAATTACTGGGGTAATAATAGACGTAGTTCGGTGAACCAAATGACTTTTTTAAATTTCGCTCAGAATTGTCAATTTAAGGTTACCTCCTTCGGTTTACCTTTCTTTCTTAATATTTATATAAGACCTCTCCACTAGGTCAATGTATATCAACAAAGCACTATGTCTCTCAATCAGGTCAATGTATATCGACGAAGTACTGTGCCTACTCTATTAGGTCAGAGCGTAAAGAACCTTTCACTCAGATTAATATATTTCAACGAAGAACTATGATCCACCTTCGAAGTTTCCTTTCTTTTCTTCTTCTTAACTAGTTTATCTAGTCAATGGTTACTTAATACTCCTATTATACCTTTACGATCTTCCATTGCAGGATATTCTTTTTCTTCCGCCTTTTGGGAAACTATTTCTCGAGATTTTGTGCTTTTATTTATTATTTAAGTTCAAATTTCCGCTCGGTTTTCGAGCCTTCTAAGCTGGGCGCCAATTACGTAAAGGACTAGAGTACCTATAGGGCAAATGTCCTACCCTATCCACTTCATACAGCTTATTATAACCTCAGGAGACTATATATATATATCGCTCTTATACTAAATGTACCTCGGCTCTGGTCGCGGGATGAACTGATACTTAACTTAAATTGAAGTAGAAGAAGGAGAGAGAAAACCGTAGCGTAAGAGAGAGAGAGTAGGTAATGAATATCCATTCCTGCCTGAACTGAAGACGGGTTGGAGCAGAAAGTAGTGTCCTCCTGTCTGAGCTGAAGACGGGACGACACCCCAGGATGGTAAAGGATAGGTTTCGTAACTTCTTCCTGCTTGAGCTGAAGACGGGTTAGAGTCGGGAATTTTAGTGTTGCTTCCTCCTACCTGAACTGAAGGCTGGCTGAAGCTAAGGATAGTGTATGCCTTTCTGAGGTGAAGACGGGCCGAAGCAAGGTTACTGAATAAGAGGAAAGGTTTGGGTTGTAAAACACACAGGAAACAGCTTGCGCGTGTGATGTCTCTACAGAGGGACTGCCGCCTGCGCGCTAGGACGAGACGCCTGTTATACATGTTTTATATATTCGCGCAAGATGTGTTAATTTTTCCACTCACAAAATAAGACTAATTTTTGTAAAACAGATGCATGAGAAATAATATTAAGAATTAAGATTTTGAATTGAATTGAAAAAATCTTTATTTAAGCGGGCGAGGTTCAGCCTATGGCTGTTCTGCCACCTAACCCTTGTCCAAAGAATACATTGAAAAAAATTATACATAGACAAAAATAAAAAAAAATGTTACAAAATCAATTGATTATAGAAGGTAAAAATATGGCGAACATATGTAAATTTTAAGCAATCGAATCAGTTGGAAAACAACCATAAAGTGAAAAACATATAAATATATACACATATACTAACACGGATACTGTCCACACAATACACAGAACATAAAAAGTTACTAGAAAGTCGAGTTAGACACTATTTGACGGTACAGAAAAAAGGTGCGTGAAATTTCGTTGTTCAAATTATGATATGAATATCATATGTGCTTGAGCTTGCCCGCTGTTGGCATAGTAAGTACGTGTTTAATGCTTTCTTGAAGGCATGAAATATTTTAATTTCTATTATGGAATTAGGTAAAGCATTCCATGACCAGGCAGCGAATACTGAAAATGATGCGCTTGTTTGTTTAAGCCGATGACATGGAATATTAAAGCTCTTATTTCGACATGTCGAATAAGAATGAAAAGCAGATCTATTTATTAGTTTCCTATACAGATATTCGGGACATTCTATTTTAAGAATTTTAAAAACGACACAGTAATAGTTTAAATACCTTCTTCTTGACATTGTCAGTAAATTGTTGTTATTGAGAACTGGCAGAATATGTTCAAATTTTCTTAGGCCAAAAGAGAAGCGGACACAAGAATTTTGTACCCTTTGTATCAACTTAACTTGGTTTATTGTAAGAATCACAATAATCGAATAACGGTAGTACCAACATTTGTGTGAGAAGGAGTTTTACATCTTGTGATAAGCAGTCTCGAATTTTATAAAGATTTCTTAAAACCCCTACGGCTTTGGAACATTGGGTAGACACATGTTTGTTCATGGTTAATTTCGCATAGATTTCTATTCAATGATTTTTTATGTATTCTGAATACTTAATGTTTGAGTCTATTAACTGTAAGTCTAAATCGTAAGGTGTGATTTTATTGAGTTGTTGAGAAGTTCCCAGAACAGTGTACGTACAGTTCATCTTCTCCACTTATGACCTGAAAGGTCATATTAGATCTTACATTGCTCTGGACCTAAAATAGCACCAAACGTTCCCAATTTTGTGAAATTTATATTTTTCATTCATAAAATGTAACCATGTTTCATTCATATCTAATATTTTAGTTATTTCTTTTCTACGTACAAAATAATTGCTTCAACCATAGAAGCGAAATGTTCTATATTTACAATTTTCTCCGATCTACTTTCGTTGACACTATTAGTAACAGGAATCACAATTTTTTCATTATTCTGTTGAAATAGTATTTATTACCAACGCTATCAAAATGATTGTCACAGAAATCTGTTATCTAAACGTTTGGCCTGCTTTTTCAAGTTTTTGAATTTTTATTTTACTGGTTGTCCTGAAGGTTATTTACCACATTCACATGATTGTGAACCTACAACGCAGATCGTACTGGACAATAAACAAACAGTTTTATCGAGACGGACGTGTCGCAGTACTGTCATGGTCCTTACAATTAATTTTATTTTTTAACTAACAGTTATATGCTTCCAAACATATTTCTATTTCTTGCGGAAATACTCTCTTTCCAAGTTCATTTAGGGGAAGTCAAGGGGGGGATATATCCCCCCTTACCTATGAAACTGAAACTGCTTGACTGTTTCAAGCCAATGGTTTGCCGGAATAATTAGGCCACCTGTTGATAATTTTTGTATTCCGTCACTAGTAGGTCGCTGTGGGGGGGGGAAGAGGAGATTGGCAGTATCTCAGCACTAGAACGCCCGAGGTTTCGATCTACAGGTCGACAACGAAATGCTATGTAACCAGCTAAATAGCGAAGTCCCTCTAGAGAATATTCAGATGCTGGTAATGTGGGTGTCGCGGGTAAATCTTCTAGGGTAACATCTAGAATGTATATTTCCCCTTCTATCATCGAAAGAGCTTGCTCCATATTAGGTGTCAGCCCTGTAAAAGATAGGATGTCACGTAGCCTGTGCCATCATCTTCATGTGCAACTGAAGACGAGTTACTTAATGGAAGATCCGACAAATTTTTGGTCATAATAATAAGTCGAAAGTAGCTCCTAAATTCCGCAGGCAAAGGATGGTCATAGGTTCTTCCAACTACCCTTATTTGAGGAAAAAAACTCCAAGCTGTCTTGATTGAGTCTTGAAATCAAAATATATTTCAGCTCGTAGCTGTGAAAGGTCCGTAAAACACTCCATTACAGATGTTATCGTAGTGAGAAACCCCTTCTGGAATGGTATAATGTTCCATTGTTACCAAATCGCATCTTCTCACAAAGGGAATAGAATGTACGCAACACATCCTCCTGTACTTCAGGATACAAATCGAAAGCACTCGAAAGTGTACGTCCTTCTGTATTTGGCACTCTTGAATTAAGGACATTAAAAATGTTATTGATTAACTGAAAAAAGTTTGAAGCTTCCTGCTCTTCCGACATTAGGTAACTAATACTTTGGGCCACAGTATTAGAAAATAATTGGCTAGAAAGCTTTACACGTTGGCGCTCTCTACCCGATACCGACAAATGATGGTGAGTTAACTTCGGGCACAGTCTGATTTCCCCATTGTCTTTTGACAAAGCCTTTCCACAATGGATTTATCAATACGTTTTTCCCCAGGAAAAGTTATGCCTTTATCTATGAAATGATTTTGCAGAAATTTTAGCAGGTAAGGTACGTCGGTAAATACCCAAATACACTTGAATGGTTCTGTTAGATTAGAGAAGCTGGTGGCCCTGTAATCTACTCCCAATTCCTTCCACACTTTCGAATTTTTCCCTTCTAAGTCTGAAATCACACCTACAACCATAAAACCTACTCGCTGCAACTCTTCAATGACTTGTTTCAACAAATCGCTTGTCATTTGCGTGTCAAAATGGCAGAATACGGGTTTCCAATTGCCACATAAACCATGTGCCATCACAACTTGAACGTTACTGTGTGGTCCGATAATTTGATCTGCTTCCTGGTCGTAACAGATTCTAGAGTCTCTATTCATTTAATCGAAACTCAATACGCACAATAATTCCCTTGGGCTCAGTCTTTCTGCCTAACTACGCATTAAGTTAAAAGCATAATTTTGCATTCCGGAATAGCAGTGAAAAGAATGAGAAATCCAACTTTTTAAAGTTGACAAACCAGGCAATGGCATGTTAAGGGAAGTTCTCTCCAGTAAATATAACATTTTATAGACAGAGATCCGTTGGTTTTCCTTTTGCCATTCAAAATACAATGGATATGAGAGTCCGTAAAAGTCTTAAATAACGCGTCTTTGAATTTAGTATTGGCCCTGTTCACGGCACATTGAAGAACTTTGTTTCGTCGCTTAAGTATGAAAATTTGTTCCTGCAGGTGCTTATTTCTACGTCTTAAAAATCGAACTTCTTTCTCCAATTTTTCTTTATCCTCATCAGTATTGTTAGGTTCTGTTTCGGTGCCCCTATCAAACTTTTTCTTTTTTGGGGATAGTGATACTAAGGTTTCAAATGCTCGCTTTCTGATTTCTCGATCAGTGTACCGCGCGTTCGGAATGCTTTCTGAAGATGGACTTTGAGGAGGACTTTCAGAAGATGCACAGTTTTCTCAAATAATGTTTAGATCGTCTCCAGATGTTATATCCCCAGTAGGAAATTCAGGCAAATGTAACGATGACACAGCATCAGGCTTGAGCACCTTACGTCGATCTAGACCCAAAGTTCTGCTTGTAAATCACGTACGTGGTGATTTTTGCTAAAATGAATACTGCACATAGTGGCATACTTAACATTAACTTTGTCCTTCCGTTTGCACGCATGAAGCCATTGATTACGAACAGTGGAATTTTTCGGGAAAACGTGATGTGTAATATCCGATCCTTTTGTCTTTTGATTATAATTTTTGCACGTAGCGACCGCACAAGAAGGCATGATTATAATACAATAAAACGTTTCAATAAATACATCTATACATGATACTCCACTACCTAGGGGTCAGCCAAAAAGAAATAGACACACTCATATACACGTATACACACAAACAAGAACAGACACTGATATGCTAGAAACTGAATAATCCACACCACTTCAGTTCTTTCGTAATGATAGCTGTTATTTAAAGTACCAGAGCACCAGAGTAAATGATGGCGTTTATGAGTGAAGTATCGAGCAATTCTGCTCATGGCTTCTATTTGGTTGTATGACGGGATGAAAAAAGCGTACATGAAGTGTACAGGTCGCAACTGTCGCAGACCTGTATGTGCACTTGAAGTGGATGTTGAATTTTCTTGAATTAAACCATATAAAGATGACAGTGGTAAATTATTTCCTTATTATTTTAAAAGTTGACAATTTTCTTGTATTGTAGAGGAGAAAGCAGATGTTGTAGTCGTCTGGTGGCCGGTAAAGTTGAATCACAGTAAGATGTTAGTTAGTTACTCCATTTTAAAGTTATTTCTGACTTACAGTAATGTTAGTATTTATTTAATATAAGACCGGAAGCTGCCCTTATAAATAGAGTTCAATTAGATTCAAAAATCTGTTTCCACATCTGGCCAACATATTTATTAAATGGGTACCGTACATTTCAGCTTCGATTGGGTAAAGTGAACATTGAAACACAATTGCTCTTGGGTGAGGAAAGAAACCTACGGGAGTCAAAACTGCTCCTCCTCCTGTTGCCAAGAAGGCTGTGGAGAACATCACTGTTACTGGAAAAGGACAAAACAACAAACAAACACTAAACTTGACGAAAATATTGACTTGATATATTGAGCGATACGGAAACTCATAACATCGAAATTCACGTCTGAAATTACTCCTTGAATCTAGTTCTCTTAATTGAAAGTGACCACTGTCCATTCAGTTCTACCAAATGAAATATCCAACCCCGTGGTTACTTTAGATCAGCACTGGGGAGGCACGCGGGTTTGAACCCCGTTGCTTGCCATCCGTATGAAGATGTTACAAGGCCTCACTTAGTTTAAGGGCAAATACAGGGATGGTACCTACACGAAAGACATAGCTGCTACATTCATTACACTTTACCCCAGAAGTGTGTTTATTGAGGGACGTAATCCCTCAGACATCATTCCATATATAGCTTACACCATCAATGAAAATGTATTTAAAAAAATGGGTTTATCAATTAACAATAAATAAATAAATAAAATAAAACGGTAATATGTAAAGATTGTACAGAGGAACATACAAAGTCACCTCTCGTAGTTTATTTCCAATGCTTTTCACAGTGCCATAACATTTGTCTAAAACACGGGCGACGAGAAGATGTACGAAAATTAAAAGCCTGACAAAACGTGGAATAATGTGCTTTTCTTTTGTTTCGCTATAGATTTTGACTAGTGCAGAATAGGTAATTCTATTAAAATCAGTGTTCGATTTGTAGCGGGGAATGGTTGGGATTTCCCCCTCTCTGCAAAATTCTTTCCTGGCTCTGTTTACATATTATATACCTCTGGCCTGGGATAGGCACGATCCCAAAATACCGTATAATACATATCTCACTAATCTTCCCCCTCTCTGGAAATTGCACAAATCGAACACTGATTAAAAGTAATATTTCTAGTGTTGAGGCTGAATTGTGATTAAGGTCCTAAGCAAGCTTTGATATTCTAAGGATGGGACCTACAGTTCGTATTAAATTTAACTTCGAAGCACGATCAATTCTTGTAATAAATGACAAAAATACTCATGTCATTATAAATATGGAGCAAGGCTATAAAGCGTATTCTTATAAATGTGGATAGTAAAGGGAAATGTGAGATAAGAGATTGATGCTAATAATATTAATATAAATAGTATACGAACCTCACAAATTGCGTCTGTTAGCCACAGTGACAGCGGAGAGAGAATAAAAGTTCAACTCTCATCCCTCTGTGGTGACGTCAGCAGTAAACAGTAACGTTTCCCGTCGCAGTTACGCTCTCTATCTTGGATAGAAGTCCAGGATCATAATGACCTGCCTGAGCTGAAGACGGGTCAACGTTATAAAGAACTTGGGAAGGAACTCCCGCCTACCTGAACTCAAGACGGACTGGAGCGGAATAAGTTGCAGAACATAAGTTAAAGAGTATTCTTGATTAATAAGGTTATAAAGCAGAGCCAATAAAGCATAAGAGTAATTAATGATAATAGGTTTATTAGCGGACTGTTTGTCTAAAGAAGAGATACATCAAGCAAGAGTGCGCGATGCGGTTCGGCCCGAAGGCCGAAGAGATCTAAATTAGATCATACCAGATATAGTAATTACCTACGGGGCACACCCTAATAGGAGGGACTTCTAACTTTCTTTTAGCTACTTTCGTCCTATGATTTAATAATTAGTGGGAGTAGGTGCGTCTGGAGTGTAAAATTGGGCCTTTCCTTGTGATGGGGTTTTCCCGAAGTTTTTTAGTTTTGAGTATAAAGGTCGTTGGAAGGGGAGAGCGGGAGAGGATTGGTATAGGTATCGCCATATGAATGTATATTGCTTGTAGTTTGTCTGCTTTCATGCTTTTTTTTTTTTTTTTGTTTGTTTGTTTGTTTGCACGTCATTGGAGGTCAGTTGATTCTTATATATTATTTTGATTTCATGTTTGTGTTATTTTATTGCAGTAGTTGGAGAAGTTCCTAGTATGTGACTGCATGTCTTGTTTGTTTTTGATTCATCCGTTTGGGAAAGTGAATGTTGATGAATTTTCTTCCTGTTGCTTTGTGGATGTAGTCCTTTTTGCCGTTTGCCATGTATTCTTCCAGTTTTATAATTTTTGCTTTTTCGTAAAGTTGTTCATTGTCCTGCCACATTAGGTATGAGACCCGAATCCAATATCTCTCAAATTTGGAGAGTAGCTTGGTGTCCGTTTTTGAGTTATACAATTGGTATCCATATGTTGCTGTTCGTCTTAATATTGATATGTAAAGGCTTGTCTTTATTTTTTCAGTGATGTTGGAATGTAGTATGGTTCTGAGTGCTGCTAATGCTTTTAGTCCGGCTCTTCTGGTTAGCTGAATATGTGGTTTGAAGGAGAGTCTTTTGTAAAGAGTGATGCCCAGATATTTGACTGTGTTGCTTGGCTTAATTTTTGTATTACTGATATTTATGGTTGCAGTTTGGTTGCGGGTTCCTCTTCCTGAAGGGTAGAATATGATGAATTGGGTTTTGTTTTCATTGATTATGAGTTTCCATGTTTTGCACCATTGACTGAAGGTTCTTTCTATTGTTTGGAGGTTCTTTATACAGGAATCTATTCTTTTTGCTGCCGTCCAATATGCAGTGTCGTCTGCATAGAGGCCTAGTCGTGTGTTTATTTGGGTTGGTACTGGGGTGTCATTGACGTAGATGGAATATAAGATTGGGCTTAGTGCCGCTCCCTGTGGTACGCCCTTGCCTATGAGTATGCTATTTGAGTACTTATTTCCCAGTTTGATTTGAGTTGTCCGTGATTGTAGAAAGTTGTGAATCCATCTAATTGTTGTAGATGGTAGGTTTAGTTTGTATAATTTATAAAGTAGCCCGTCATGCCAGACGGTGTCAAAGGCTAACGACAGATCCATGAAGATGGCAACGGCCTTCATACCCTGGTCTAGAGCTGATTGTGTGTCCGTAATAATTCTTAGAACCTGGTCTATGGTTGACACCCTCTTCCTGAACCCTGCTTGGTTCCTGCTGAGGAGGTTGGAGTCTTCCAGGTAAGAGTTAAGTCTTTTGGCAAGGATAGATTCACATATCTTGGGGATCGTGTTTGTTAGCGTGATAGGCCTGTAGTTATCTGATTTAAATCTGTTTTTGTGAGGTTTTGGAATGAAGATGGTATGTGCTGTTTTCCATTTCTGAGGGATGTATCCCAGCTTGTATGATGTGTTATATAATTCTGCAAGTATCTCGAGAAGTCTTTGTGGTCCTTTCTGTAGTGCAATATAGGGAATTTAGTCTGTTCCTGGTGCTGTGTTTTTCTTTCTCTTGAGGATGGCCGCGATCTCCTGAGTTGTTATGGCATCTAGTAGGGTATCTATATTTCCGATGTGTTGGTCCGCTCTGTCTTGTGCTGAAAGATCTTCGTTGTGGTTTAAAATTGTTTTGATTGTTAGGGATGTTCTCGCTACTACGTCCTGTAACCAGTTGTGCCTGTCAGTGTTGTCCGTTTTGGTGTTATCTTTGTGCTTGGCGTAGAATATGTTGAGAATGTCTGTGTCGCTGGTGATTGGCTTCTCGTCTAGCTTGGCTGGATGTGGTTGTCGAGTCCCTTTATCTCTTTTTTTGTGCTATCATTTTCCCAATTTTTTTAATGTCTTGGTGGTATGCCTCTGTTAGTTCTGAAGCGAAGTGTTCCCTCTTCTCCTCTCTGAATATTCTGATTTCGTTTTTTATTTCTTTTTGTAACCTATTAATCTCGGCTTTCAATTGTTCGGAGGGTCCGTATCTGTGATTTCTTTTGATGTAAGATTTTTTGAGTCTGATGAGTTGGATTATAGGTTGTGGCAGACGCTCAGCTTTCAGAATTATTTTATCTATGTGGACAGTTTCTGCAAGTTGTTGGGTAATGTACTGTTCGAGCATTGCGTACGTGTTGTCTATGTCCTATATGTTGACTATTGGTGTTTTAATTTTGTCCAGTTCTTTACTAAGATTTTCTCTGAACTTCTCCCAATCCGTTTTTTGATAGTTACGTTTTTCAATTATGTTGTTCTTGTCAATGTTGATATTAAAATTTAGATATATTTCGTCATGGTCCAATGGTAGACTTTTTTGTACAGATTTGCTGATGAGTTTATTAGACATTGCTGGCGTGAGAAGTATCCTGTCTGGAGCAGTAGCTGACGTAGCCGTAAATCTCGTGGGCCCTACGCTGATGTTTATTAGTGATGAGTTAATGAGGAAAAGAGCTAGTTGTTCCCCATTGTCATTGGTTATATTATCGTTCATTAGGTAGTGTTGGCTATTGAGGTCTGCTATTAAGATGAGGTTTTGTATTTTTTGCAGGTGTGCGAGGAGTGGGATACTGGTGGCTATATCTGTTGTGGGGCTGGAATAGAGGGTTGCAATGTATATTGGTTGGTTGTGGTTTCTTATAGATAGTAGGATAGGTGTTGTTTGATCACTTTTCAGGTTTGCTAGGAGGCATTGTTCCCTGGATTCTATTTTTGTGGAGACCAATATTGCAGTACCGCCAGATGAAGTCTTCCTGTCTTTCCGATACACTTTGAAGCTCTTTGCTTGGAGCCGGTCTTTGTATGTTAATTTTGTTTCATTCACAATAATTACGTCTGTGTTGTTTAAAGCTGCTAGGTCCAATATTTCATAGAGTTTCTCCTTGATTCCATTGATATTGATGAATAATATTTTTAGGCTGTGATCTGTATTGCTTGGTATTTGCGTTTGGCTTCTAGTTAAATTATTGTGCGTCATGTAGTTCTTCTATTGTCGGTTGGATGTTGGTGTTTGTTTTTTGTTTCTTTTGAAAGGGCTCCTGCGTAACGTGAATGTGCCCGTCCACGTTTTGAAGTATGTTTATTCTGCAGTTCATAATCTCCTCTGAGGCTTTCTTTATGGCAGTGGAGAGTTTGTCGTACGATTCATGTGGCAAAGAGAGTGATAGTATGGTGGAAACCCATCCTGTTGTAGTCCGTAATACTTCAATTTTTGTTCCGTGGCTAACAAAAAATATTTTACGAAATCGATCGGAATAAAAGTTAAATTTTGTGTCAATTGAATGTTGAACTTATCAATACGTAGTTCCTGACTGCATAAACCCTCACAAGCATTGTCATGTCATACATATATCTTTATGCATGACCAGTTTGTTTTTTCTTTCTTTCTTTTCAGAAAAATCTCTTCGGGGAATAATTGCACAGCTCCAAAGGTACTTTCAAAGTCTCCAGGGTATTTAAAACTAGGTTCCATATGCTATTATTAATCTTTCTATTAATTATTAGAATATTTCTGGAGTATATCTGTGAGCTCTGGGAACAATACTCCTGGTACATTCCGAAAGATACGCTCATTCTTTTCCAAATCCCTGCAATCGGGCCCGAATTTGGTACGTTCCGGCTCAGGCCCACATACAAAATGGACCGGCCCGAAAAGTGAGTAATTGTGTTCGAGCCCACTTTTCTGGCTGGGCCGGGCTGGGCCCCGTTTTCCGAAATAGTATCGGGCCAGGCGAGTCGAGCCGAGATACGGAATTTTCCTAATTCATACATCAGAAAACATCGCACAATAAAGTTTGCTAAATTTGCTGCTAGACGTTAAATTTGTTCTGTTTACCGTGCAAATCGTACAGCAGTTTAAGAAAAAGAAACAATATCCATTATCAGACATAATCAGAAGTGTTAACAGGTTTGTCTATTTACAAACGAATTTAGAAAACTATAGTGAACCTTATTTTGCATGCACCATTCTTGCAACTTTGACTTCGACCCGTCACGATTAAATGAATACCATAATTGTTAAAATCCATAAACATCCCTGCCCTAGGTGGGATTTGATCCTGCGCCCTTGAAGACGTTAGCCTAACGCCCCAGACCACACAACTACCTCGTCGGCAGAAACGAATTTAGAATTTAATTTATTTTTAAGGCCTTTAGGCAACTTTGGCTCAGGTCGGATGAATGATGATGAGATGAATTGGTGGAACGAAGAAAGTAGGAGGAAACGGAAGAACCCCGAGAAAACCCACTCACACGGTGTTTGCCCACCACAAAGCCCACATGGCATGAGCAGGGATCGATCCGACGACCAATAGCGCCAGAGGTTAGTGTTCTACCAATTTAGCCACCGCGACCCAAATGAATTTAGAGAAAGAACATATGCGAGTCAGTTATGTTACAGGCTACAAACTTCCTTGTTATACAACAATTTCTGTAGTTCCTACTATTTATTTCAGCTTGAGATATTAACTGCATTTCCAGAAGTGGTCGGTTTTTCCAACCATTTTGCCCGCCCACGTTTGGGTGGGAAATTAGCTTCTGCGAAATTGATGAAACTACGACCAATATTGTTAGGTGTACAGAATTACAGATATATCACTAGTTCTTTTTTATATATATTTTTTTCTAATTTAGGGGGCCTTTCTATATATGGTTGTTGTTGCTGAAAATCCGAGTAACAAAGAGATGGTGTGTTTTCCCTTCTTTCCCTGTCCTATCTCCTATTTCAACCATTCTTGTTTGCCACTGTGACTATAAAAGCAACCACTATAAGAGATGGTACAGTTATTAAGAACTTGAAAACTGACATAGCACGCAGAGGGCTGAAGAAGGTGGGGGGGGGGGGGGGGGGGG
>JAGDQP010002841.1:22253-99994 GCA_022664845.1 Lepisma saccharinum
CACACACAATTTTTCCTTATGGGGAAACGTACAGCACTAAATGCAAACACAGGGTCCTTGACCTTTCCTATGAGGGTGGCGTGGCTTCAAAGAAATATCGGCTTCTTTATTATCTTTGTCGAGCATCTTCTTTGGACTTCAGTGTACCCCTTTTCAATTTTTTCTTGTCCTAAATCAATGTCAGAATGCGAATAACCTCGATTTCTCCAGGAAAATTCAAATCCAAAGAGCAAAGTTAAATTCATTTAGTACGAAATGAATTTCCGACGAATTCGGATTTTAATATATTATTTTGCTCCGCAAATCGTGGATCGTTCTGTCGCGGAAAATATTATTTCACGAAAGAGAGTTTCTTGTATTTCACATGCGAAGCTCCTTAGAAGAATAGAGTGAGTAATGATTCAAATCAAAAGTTTTGAATCATATTCTCAGAAATAGCGATGCGAGTGGGAACGCGAGAGCATTTTTAAGCGGTGGTTCCGATCGCTAACAACTAACTCCAGAAAAGCTTCGTGTGCCGTATGCAATGCGGTGATAGCCGCAAAACGGATAATGATAAAATGAATTGTATGGGCGGTAATACCGCAAAACGGAGTTTTATTGTGTTGTAATACACACAGGGTTCGTCATACTGGTGTCTAGTAGCATCTTCGAATCCCTTCTGCACGATTCATCATTTATAGGGTATATGTTCGCAATTTCCCACAACAATAAAAATATTTATTTATAAAAAAGAAAAGAACTGAATACAATTATTTGTTTAAAATATTGCATATAAACCTGAGAATAAAAATAAAAATCACAACAAAAAACATGCGTTACGTAACGAAGACGTAAACCCCCTCCTCCCCCCTTGTCACACTTCGTAACGCAAGGTCGAACCCCTCCCTCCCCCTTGAAGCGTTACGTAATATATGTACGACCCCTAATACACATTCCATTGCCGACCGCGATGTTTCAAGGTTGCTGGTTCGATATTTTTCTGGTTTGCCAATTCGAATTTGCGACACCCTGGATTATTGACGTTCACACTATCCACGATCAGGCAGAAATGAATGAGCAGCTACTCATACGTTTAACCAGAAACGGGTATACAAAATGATTAGATAAAAGTCACTATAAATTAATAGATAGACAGGATAATATTAATATAGAATCGCATTGAAGACAACGTTAACCAATACGTCAATTTCATTTACTCAAATGACCTGTGCATATAAGGCTGAAAAATGCAGCGCAGCAACGACTTTGAATCGAACAAAGATGCCCCAGTTGCATATCGCGTGATAGGTGTTCTATAATTAAACTGTAGCTGCAACGACGACTTGCCTTCATATCAGTGACGTATCTAGATAGGGGCACGGATGGCGCACCCCCCCCCTTCCCTCCTCAAGGAAAAATATTTTACTTTTACAGCATTATTTCAACTTGGCCTCATAGAAAGCATCCTCCTTGTTTGGTTTTGATTTACCGAAAATTCCCCTGGTTTATTCCTCAGTTTTGCACCCCCACCTTACTAAAATTCTGGATTTAGCTCAGTTGCATATTTGATATTGCTTTAAGCTCAATTGAACCAAGCATTCACTTCTTATATACAATGCCAAGACACTCCCCTTCATGTGAAGATTTTAATAAGGAATCTTTCTGGAATTCCAGTTCAGCGGATTACCCAATATGCAAGAGAAATATACCTAAAAGCCATCAATAACAATTCATATTCATCAAATGGCCAGTAACAAATGTCAGGTTTCTTAGTAATGAAATTTACTTTGTAATAATACTCGCTTTATAGAATATTGCAACGACTAGACTTGAGCAAGCCTGAAAATAGGCCCTATAATTTAGTAACATCTCATAATAATCGAGAAAATAAGAAACACTACTGTCACAAACTCCTAATAAATTAACTTTTTTGGTAGTATAGTCAGTGAGCGTCTGAGCGACACATTACTCGAGAATGAGGTAGGAATTTTCCCATTGTTTTAAAGCTTTTCAAAGCATAATTTCTGTATCCTAGTTTCACTACTTGAATGCGGAAGAAAAGTGGGGGGGGGGTGTTACTGCACCATCTCTCCCCCTAATCTATGACCATGTAATCCTCCCCCTTGCACGCAGTATATTCCTCCGTTAAGCAGTGGGCCAGGCCAAAAAATGAAACCGAAATCCACCCCTGCTAATAGGAATTCTTAAAGCTTATGTATTTGGACGAAAATTTAATAAAATGTTGCCAGCACTGAATGGCGGAGCATATAGGGGATTTACCTACTCTGATGTTTACTTTTGTCGTTCTTTTTTGTGTGTTTTAGGGCTGAAGTGACGACTAATTTGTGTATTAATTAATAGTATAAATAAAAAGTTATATTAACAATAGCCAAGGTGTGTATTCCATCAATCTTAATTAGCATTCGTATATGTCGTCTTCAAGGGAATCTAACATGTGATCATTATAAGAACCAACAGAATGCTAAAGTCATTCCCATGTCGACTCCAAGCATCGTTAAACAATCATATTCATTGTTTTACTCAAACACATATCATTTATATACTCAATAAACTACCTAACAATCAATCACCCCTCCTCTTGATAAACTCAAGGTTATCTTCTAGTCAATCCATCATCATCATCATCAGCATCCCCAAGTGCATTTAAATAATCGCAAACTCTTCGATTAATTTCTACATTCTTTTCGTTTGGTATCCATTTATCATCTTCAAATCGATCATCCATTAGTAAATAGAGTTTGTCGTTCTCATCGTACTTCACTTCATTATCCAGACCTTTCTCCAACAACGCCAACTGGTTTCGTTCCTGGCTAAAATAATTCCCTTCTGCAGTTTCTCTCTTACCTCTTCGTTTGCGTTTCTTTTTATTGCGCTTTACAACGTGAGTTGGCATTTCTAACTTACTGTTATTTGCAAGTGTAGTAAGCTCAATATTTTCGTCAATGTCTGTACTTCGCTTGTCTTCTATCTGATGTATCGTATCATTCTTGAATATTTCTGGTTGCATCACGACTTTCCAGTGTCCCCATATCTATAGTTTGCACCAGCAATCATTCTTGAATATTTCTGGTTGCATATGACTTTCATTGTCCTGATATCTATAATTTGTACACAGCTATTAATAACTTCAACATTCACCGTTTGTGCTGCAAAATCATATAGTGCTCGATTCTCGTTTTCGATCGTCTGTGTTGTAACATCTGGGAAATCCAGTGTCTGTGATCATACCGACTGATTCTGATGGTAACTTGAGTTGCTCCAACTCTGCTAAGAACATTTTCTTTTTCTGAAACTGCTGAAAATCCTGTTTTCTTGCTGAAGTTTGTTCGTCTATGAGTGGCTGAATCTTGAAGTCCCTGTTGTTCCATCTTTTCATAAAACAGCAGCATGCCCAGTGGTTCGTCTTAAAACATTTATAGCATTGTGTATTATCTGCTGGACATTTTCTATACGCATATGTATTGAAACGTGTACAAGGTTTGCGTTTGATGACATTTTGTCCATAGTCAGCATTCCATTTCTTAATATCATTTTCCTTCTTCAAATGAGGTGTACCTCGCTCACAATTATTTATATTGCTTGTCATTTTCATCTTTGGCCGATATTTAAGATTAAATCTTGTTCTTGCAATAATAACGACTGATCTTCGAAGTTTGCTATACCCAGTACAAATTGGTCTAATAATATTGTTTTATAATTCGCTTTAAACTTACAAAAGTCTGCTTGAACTTTTAATAAAGCTGCAAATTGTAGAAGAGATTGGTCTTGTTCTTGCCTCAACAAATAAAAATTGTCTCTTTCTTGATATAAATTATGTCTTCGAAACTTGTCAAACATATTCACATGAACCAAGTAACGAAATGCCAATGGTATGTTAGCCATTCTAGCTCAAGTAAAGGGTTCAGACTCACTCGTTGTCAATTATAAATATATGTTATATTATATAGTATAAATAAAATGTTATATTAATAATAGCCAAGGGTGCGTATTCCATCAATCTTTATTAGCATTCATATAAGTCGTCTTCAAGGGAATCTAACACGTGATCATTGTAAGAACCAATCGAAAGCTAAAGTCATTGCCATGTCGACTCCAAGCATCGTTAAACAATCATCAATCATATTCATTGTTTTACTCAAACACGTATGATTTATATACTCAATAAACTACCTAACAATCACTGACTTTCCTGCTCAGTTTGTTCCCAGGGCTGGGTTGCAAGAAAATACTTGAGTGTAAAGTATTTAAGTCAGACCATCGAGTTCTACACAATACTGGAGTGACCACTTAGTGTTAAAGATAGACGCAAGAGCAAACGTTTAAACTTATTTGTCCACTTCCAGTCTAATCCAATGTGGACCAAATTTTCAGTACTAACTCAGTTTTATACCCTTCTTATCGCTGTGTGGCCCGTTTTTATTTAAGTAGTCACTCCAGTATTATGTAGAGTTCGATGGTCTGCTTAAGACAGATTTTACACTTAAGTATTTTCCTTGCAACCGAGCCAGGTGCTCATGTTGGGATTGGAAAGTTAGGTTAGGTTGAGTCTGCAAGTGGAGTGACAGCCAAATGAAATAATATATGCCAATTGAATTAATTTATTGTTTTGTATTTATTGTATAAAATCGTAAATTTATACAACCACATTGCTACAATTAAAACATGTTTTACGAATACATGAGTTACATGTACACTAAGTGCTCTGAACGTTTATTTGGTAGATGTGAACACATGGAAACTATAGAAAATAATTGCCACTCTGTAATAATGTATTTTCATTTCCCCATGTTTTATTAGGTTTCTACGAATCAATATGGTCCCATAAAATATCTTACACTAGTAAAAGTAATGATTCATTAGAACTATAGAAGTGTTTGCACAACCATTGGTCAATTCTAACAAAAGACTTGAAATATTCATTTTGCATGTATTTGCTTTGGCGCTATTTTCATTTATATTAATATAAAATCAATATTCTCTTTTCCTTCCTGATAGATTATTTGTTTCCGTAACCTACGTTGTTTTTCAATAACTACAATCCGTTACATCAAATGCTACCTACAAACCCTTAGAAATCGACCACCACATACACATAAAATAAGGAGGACTTGATATAATTTGAGGCACGAAAGACGAGATATCGTAAGGAAATCAGACTTATTATAACAACTTTAAAATCAATCCTCTACAAATATCACGTTTACAACCCGAACGAAACGACGTTTATTAATCCAATATGAGCAAAACGAAACCTAGACATGAGACAACTTAGAGATTCAGCTATTGTTTTCTCGCTTCTGTTAGATAAGTCCTGATATTCCAGTTATATGACAACTTCTCCTCGTCTATAATAGCACATTTAGTCCGTTCGCTAAGAGCCAAATTTCTAATGAACTATGCACTTTGTGATTAAAAGATACCGTTTTGTACATATGTCTCTTGGACTCTCCACAACATTTTGAGAAGTGGAGACATCCGCTCCAGACCTGCAAGGGGGAGGGGAAGGGGGGAATAGGGCCGTCCTTAAATTGCTACTTAGTTATTTACTTTTTCTTATTTTCTCGATGATATAGTGTTGTTATTTCATAAATTATGCTTCAATTCACTCAACAATCATAGATAAAGTGTGCTGAGACAGCTACTTAAATCTTGGGGGTTTAGGGACGTAACCAGGGCTTTCTCATGGGGGAGGGAGTAAGTAGTAAAGGTGTGATCCAGGAGGTGATTATATTTTCACCATTCAATTTTTCCTTACATTCCTATTGGATTGGATTTCCTTACAAAATGGAATCGGGTTGACTACCATACCCCGCTCCCCCGCAGCTATATTTATGGAGACTTAGGTAAAGAATCCTTAAGTAAAAAATCTTACCTATTCGCGCAGAATTTCTCCGTTGAAATGCATGCAATGCAGTATTTTCCGCATTTGAATACTTTCATTTTGTGTTTAAATTTTGATAGCAATACCTTATTTTTCATCCAATTGTGTTTTTAATTGCAGGTTTAGGGTTTCACCTGCAAAAAGTTCAAGGATTAAATGGATTTTCTTTACTCTACGGTGACTCTCCTACCAATGACTTTACTTAGGGTTTGAAGAACACAGATGGCAGAACTGTTTCCTATTCGGCGTCTAGAAGATTGTGACTTCACACCATGTGATTAACCTGAATTAGAGGCTCAGTGTTTGTCCGCACAAATGTTAACAGTGTTGTGGTGTAATAAGAGTGTGAATAAAGTCGTTCTTTTGTATGAAAAATGTACGATATCAGTGAATACTGAAGCGTGAAAAAGAAGAAACGCTGTTTGTGAATGCTGTGAAGTAAATTCGGTGTGATAAGTTCCGTTTAGTTCATTGTTCATAAATATGTCAAGGCATATAACATGTTTAAAGTAGCTACATCTGTGTTGTAGCCTTGCTTTCGTTTACGGGAAGTCTAGCTTCTTGTGTGTTGCCTTAGTGCTGGGCTGTTTTATTTGGATATTTAAACGTTTGACTAAATTGTCGCCCCCGCCTTTGTCTGTCCAGCAATGGAAAAATCATTTCGCGTTGTGGACCCGGAAAAATCAAAACTCACAAGTCACAAAGTAATCAATTGGGATTTGTGCATTTTTTGTCAAAAAATTAACTCGTCTAAATTTACAAATCCAACAAGAAACAAAAATACAGCATCCAAGGATGGGTATATGGTAATTTCTAAACAATTACAGGCTTTCCATGAACTGTGCGAACTACCTTTAAATATCGACATTCAACTTTTCGATGATGGTTCCGGACTAGAAAACACGCTTCGGAAAAATAATGCGTCGTGGCACAAGGGTCGCTATATCAAATTTAATAACACTCAGTTGGATCGAGCCAGAAAAAGGAAGGAGGATGCAGTTGTTTCAAGTCCAGCTTCCCCAATTAAGACAAGACGCCTGAGCCAACCAGAAAAAGATTATGTTTGTCTGTTTTGTGACGGCTCTGCAACTAGGCAGTCCCCATTACACGTGGCCCTAACAGATCAAATAGGCGAAAGAGTTCGTGCTGGTGCAAATTTATTACGAGACAGAAACGTTCTTCGTAAAATTGCAGTGCAGAGCATAGCTCCCTTAGACGCTATGTATCACTCAATATGTTTAACAAGATTCAACAGGGTTAGGAAAGCTGAGAGAGATTTGGATGGTGAAGAAAATAAGTCGGTGAAGGCAGAACAGTTGGAGGGCATAGCTTTAGCCGATTTAATATCGTTTATGAGAGAGGAACAAGAGAACTCAGAGATCGCTGTTGTGTTTAAAATGTCAGACATATGAAAATCGTATGAGAAGCGCCTTAGAAACTTCGGTATTGATGCAAGAGTCCATTCCACACGCCTCAGATACCGCATTTTAGATATATGTCCTGATCTTGAAGGTTGGAGGGGGGGGGAGGAAGGTAGTGGCTCTTGGCTTTCAAGAAAGATGTTGGAGTTGCGGTAGAATCAAGTTGCCGCAATTTCGATTTGGAAGGGTTGGAGATGATGAGAACAGCAGAGACAGTACGCCAGGACATATTTAATCATGAAATGGATCGCTCCCCTAGATCGCTATTAGAAGGTAATCACAAAGATCGCTGTACGCACTAGTGACTATGATTGTTGAAGGCTCTAGAGTTGCAGCTGAAAATAGGGATTCGTCAAACAGAAATCAGGCTATACTCACTATTGTGCAACTGCTCAGCTACAATGCAGTGAAAAGGTTGCAACCGAAGAAGACAAGAGAGTTTACTGCAAATACCAAGAAAAACAGATGTTCCAGTTGCCATCTACCTTTCTGCAAAGATTCATGCAGAAACAAGAAAGAAAGAATTAGTTGATGTGCTATGTATCCTCGGCTTAGGCATATCGTACGAGCATCTCCGAAGTATCTCGACTGACATCGCAAATAAATTGTGCTCTTTGTACTCCTATGAACAAGTAGTATGTCCTAATCTAAGAAAGTCATTGTTCACTACTGCTTGTGTTGATAACATAGATTATAATACAAGCTCTAACACTTCTGAGACTTGCTTGCATGGAACTGCACTTTCCATCATGCAACACCCTGCTTCGAACAACCCAGGTGATGCCAGACAAATTGTATTGCCACGTGGTTATGTCAAAACCAGGAAAGTAGCACATCTTCCAGCAACATTTGAAACCATTCCAGCTTTCTTCTGTCTCTTCATGACATCAACCATTTACCAGCAAAGGAAAGCTTATCCCTACCCCTAGAGGAACCATCTCCTAGCAATCCAGAGCTTTTCTGGTTGGAGCAATCTTTAAATCACGAAAGTAGAATGAACTGGGCAGCGTTTCATGCATCATTTAATCGCCTTAAAGAAGCACCTCAAACCATTATGTCTATTTTGCCTATCTTTCAAGAAAGCTCTAATTCTCCTGATATGATCCTTCACGCCATGAATGTAGCACGACAGAATATCACATTACTTAATCCCAATCAGACTCCAGTGCTTGTCGGTGATCAGCCGAGTTATGCTATAATGAAACAGATTCAATTTTCCCTTCCCCAATCACATGGGGAACACAAGTTTGTAATCATGATGGGAGGGCTACATACTGAGAAAGCCTCTATGCGCATGGTTGGACATTTGCTTGAGGGAAGCGGTTGGTCGGAAACGGTTGTCAATGCTGAAATCACAACCCTGAGCAAGGCTGAAGCTGCACTGAATGTATCGCACATGAAGAAAGCAAGACATCTTCACGAAGGCTGCGACTTTGTATGCTCTACGGATAAAGACCTTCCAGGAGTATGGAGACTTAGGTGACATTAAAAGTACTACAATGGATGAATGGAGACAACAAATGTGCCGAGAACAACCAATGTTCAACTTATGGGACTTAGTACTCAGACTTGAACTTCACATTTTGTCACTTGTACGTTCCTTCAGAGAAGCAGCAGCCTTGCACCATGATTTTTTGCCCTCGACCATGTAAATTATGCAAGATGGATCAGCGTTCACATCAGAGATATACTTTTACTGGAGAAGAGGAATCCAGACGTCGCGGCTGCATTTCGGGAAGGTGCATTCGTGGCACGGAAGACCCAAAAACATTTTCGGCCATCGCTCTGGACCATGCTCACGAACAGCTGAACGCTATCCTCAAAGCAAATGGAGGTATAATTGGCATCACTGAAAATTCAGACACGCTACGCCGTTTCCTAGTGGCTGGCCCAGAGTTAATTCGCATGCTCAGATTCTATGAGGAAAGCCTTTGGCAAGAAAAGCCAGAGTATAGACACCACGAACAAACTGCAGCCTAGAGATCAAAGTTTACCGTACACGTAGACGCTCTCATTTGTGCATTCGAGCACTCAGTAAACCCATTTTCTGTAAAATCAGGAGATGTTTTTAGAATCAATGATCGTGTAGTAATGAGAGGAAATGTGGGGAATGTTGTATTAGGTATTGAAAAACAAAGCCGAGAACAATTTAAAAACTTTATTCACGAGCGCCTTGTCACCGCCTCAAAGAAGATCATGGATCCAATAAAATGCAATACATTCTCTATTTTTGGGAAGACTAATGAGAAAACTGAAAGTAAGACTACAGCGTTAAAGATGTCTCTGAAAAATGACTGCGCGTTATTTAGCCGTCTCTACATTGCAAGCCAGGAAAGAGAGGGAAACTTGGACGACTTTTTCCGGCATGAAAATCAGGCCTATCCCTCAGCTCTTTGTGCCTACGGACAACCAAGAACATGCAACAAGTCTGATCTTCTGAATCTCTTGAAAGAATATGCATCTCCAGAGCTCCCTTCATCTGAACCTGGTGTAGATGTTAAAATTTGTGATGGTTTTGCTCTTGTTCACATGATAAAGCCTGGTGATACAAAAACATTTGAGGAGTATGCCGATGAAAAGTTCCTTCCATACTTACGAAAACAGAGGGAGTATGTGAAGACACTAGACGTTGTGTGGGACATTTACCGAGATGACAGCTTGAAGGAAACCCGTGAGAAACGAGAAACCGGCCAGCGAGTTCGAGCAACATTGAACGCACTACCTAAAAGAAATTGCAGGGAGCAATATTTGAGATTGGATGACAATAAGACAGAACTATTTGAACTTCTAGGAAGAAAAATAATGACAATCGGTTGTCAAGCGAAAGAAACTTACTCCACTCTCGGCACAGAAGTAATTTGCTTTCCAAACCGTCGAGACCTCTCCCCTATGAGTCCGTCTAACCACGAAGAAGCAGATACCTGGATGTTTTTGCACGCGGTCGATGCCTCTACACGTGCTCTAAAGAAGGATCTTATTCGTGCAACGGACACAGATGTTGTCGTCATAGGTATTTCATTATTTTGGGAACTACATCTTGAAGAACTCTGGGTTAATTTTGGAACAGGAAAGCATCTTAGGTATCTCCCACTCCATGAGATGGCAGCATCTATGGGTCCGGAGAAGAGTCGAGCACATATTCCATTCCATGCCTTAACAGGATGCGATACGGTGTCCTCCTTCAGTGGGCGAGGAAATATTACACCTTGGGATGCACTGACTGCTTTCTCTGGAGCTACTGAAAGCTTTCTCAGCCTTAGATGTGGAAATCTTGATGCTAGGAGGGAATAGAGAAGTTTGCAATAATCCTATATGACAAGTCGTCAGAGACAGCTTCTATCAATGACACAAGGAAATATTTATTTACGAAGAAAGGAAAAACAATGGAACAAATACCACCAACCTTAGATGCCTTAGTTCTCCACACCAAGAGGTTTGCATTCCCAAATATGAGCAGAGTCCCTCGTTCCTCTCCAAGACATTCCAAGTCCTTCAGATTGGGGTTGGGAAAAGTCATCCAACGGCTAGAATCCAGTTTGGACCACACTACCTTTAATTTCGGAGTCCACCCAGCTCATTGCATGCGCATGCAAGAAGGGTTGTCTAGGGCATTGCAAATGTAAAAACAAAATCTTGTGTGTACTGAACTCTGTGCTTGCAAATGGTGATTGTGTTTAATTGCCATGAAGAAAAACCGTGAAGTGTATTTTGTGTACAGAAATGTAGTTTACTGAAGTGTTGTTTGTGTACAGAAATGTTTTCTCCAATGAGATAACGGTGGTATATTAGTGTGGTATGAATAGTACAAGAAGTTCAAGAAATAAAGTATGTTTTTTTCAGTTTATAATATATATTTTATTGTGTCAATGATCGCCTTTCTACGAAGAAACCATGCGCGAATAGGTAAGATTTTTTACTTAAGGATTCTTTTCCTAAGCCTCCATAATCATAGCTGGGGGGGGGGGGTACGGTAGTCAGCCTCATTCCAATTTGTAAGGAAAATCCAATCCCCAATCCAATAAGAATGTAAGAAAAAATTGAATGATGAAAATATAATCACCTCCTGGATCACACCTTTACTACTTACTCCCTCCCCAATGAGAAAGTCCTGGTTACGCCCCTAGACCCCCAAGATTTCAGTAGCTATCTCAGCACACTTTATCTATGCTTGTTGAGTGAATTGAAGCATAATTTATGAAATAACAACACTATATAATCGAGAAAATAAGAAAAAGTAAATAACTAAGTAGCAATTTAAGCCCTATTCCCCCTTCCCCTCCCCCTTGCAGGTCTGGAGCGGATGTCTCCACTTCTCAAAATGTTCAGGAGGGTCCAAGGGACCTATGTACTAAACGGTATCTTTTAATCACAAAGTGCATAGTGCTTTCCCTTATCCACCGGACTAATTCAAGTGACTATCCATACTTGGGCCTGTCCTTAGAAGCTCTCTTATTTTCCCTTTACACTGAAGTCTTTTGTGAAAAAATAGACAAAACCTGTACTGTACTGTACTTCTCCATGCTGATAAATAAAAATAGTACCATTAAATATTTATCAGCATGAAGACACCATAGAAGACACTTTCTTCCAAAACATTACCATAAATTCAGTCGAAAAATGTGCAATAATTCCTTATTGAGAGTCAATTTCTACGGAACTGCCGCAATACGCTTAAAATTACAATACAAAATGTACGTGCAACATCTTCAACATTATACCCTGGGTAGATTGCAAGAAGCTGGTATCACATTAGATGAAAAACCTAAATTTTACATCACACATTGAACATGTAACGTCTAAAGCACTCAAACTTCTTTACGGATTTACAGGCATAAAAGATTTCAAAGCTCCGCAATCACATTTTCTTACTTGTGTACTTTCCATTACTGAATACTGTTCATTAGTTTGGTCTATGCCTTGTGAAATCAATTTATCTAAATTGTACTACGTCCAAATTTCTTTACCCGTATTGAACAACATAGGGTATCGAACCTGCGACACAAAACTAACGAAAATATTGTGAAATTGGTGATTTTAAAAACATCTAAACACGATGAAAACTTCCAAATTTCTTTATATACTAGTTACCATTATTATTATTTCTACCTTATAACGCATAGATTAAATTTAGTTCAAGGCTCTTTCTTAGATGGTGCTACATTATAATTCTCTTCCGCCATCATGAGAATTTTGCCTCACCAAAATAAAACTTCTATGTGACTATTATAAGAACTTGGGAGTAACAAAAATAATTGTATTTATTGTTATTTTGTTTCCTGTATTTGTGCTAATTTGTAATAAGTATGTGATCCCTTTAAGTCATCTGTTTTGTGTGTGAAATCAAGAAGTATACTTTCAATAAAGTCTATTGTATCCTGTTATTGCTTATCTAAATCAAAATATTTGCACGTGTCCTTTGTGCATTCTTCGTACCATCTCTTTTGACTTCTTCAAGTAATAATTTCAAACTAAATGACATCATCTTGATACATTCAGATCAGGCTGTGTCCCTAATTTAGAAGCTGCCATCTTAAACTTTAAAATATAAGTTCGTTGGATAATCTTGCACGACGTAGCTTTTTTCCTCAACAACAGATAATCGTACTACTATTAACATATGGAAATTGAAACTCCAACATGAAGAAGGAGTGACGCTAGGTGAACGAAATATGCATAACAGATTCTCTATATAATGCATGATATTGATACAACTAGCAAGTCAAAACGCAAGGGATTTGGGCGCAGCGCTACGGCGCATGCGGAGCAAACTGTTTCAGTACACACGTATGCATATTTCAACAGGATAACGATCGACCACATGATGGAGCTCCAATTCAACATGCTTCTCGAAATGTGAACGTGTGGCCTTGGCCAGCAAGATTACTTGGTCTATCGTCCATTAACCATGTGTGAGACATAATTAGACGCCAGCTGTGGTACAACCCAAAACCATTACCAATGTAACCATCCAGATAGAACAGTCGTGAAACATCACACCCGCAAGACGACATCCGATATATTGCATAACTATATTCAAGCATGCTTCCTGGATGCATGCCTGTATTCAACGTGGTGTTAAATACAGTGGTTACTGACCAGACGGATATTAAATTATCACATGGCACTGCGATCACATCCCGGAAGCTGACACCTTGGAATATGCTTCAATGTAAAACATCATTTATTTTAAACTGTAATATACTGTCCAATTTCATTCACCTAGTGTTGGTGCTAGTATTTTATTTTTCTATGGTATATCTTTTATTGTAATATTCTCTTTTTAAGAAAGAATTCTACGTTTTTCATTTTCATTCAAGCTTGAATCTCCAACTTTGTTCCTTTACAATCATGAACTATTACAACATGGGAAATTAGAGTTGTGTAGGTGCCATACGAGAGATCGCAAATTTTACACCAGTAATGAAGCTGTAAATCATCATGTAATTCTGAATGTTTATCAAATTTATGTCTATTAGAAGAAGAATATTTACATACCTTGCATTCATATCTCATCATGCGTTTGTGAGTCATCATATGTATTAAAAGTGTTCTATATTGTTTGAAATCACTTTTACCACACATAGGACAGGAGGAACATGGATGGCTTAACAGCTGAATCTTGTTGCGAAATCTCTTTCCACAAAATCTACATTTGTTAGATAACTTCCAATGAGTTTTTCTAACTTTTTTATAACTCTCAGTAGTCGAATCATCTGCAGAGCTGGAAACTACTTCTCTTTTCTGGAGTGGTGTGTCAATATTTTTTGCATCTTTCAAACTATTCTTTCCTTCAGTATCGTCTGAGCCGTCATCGGAACTTAAATCAGTATAATGTAGCATCATATGATCAAGAAGTTCATCTCCATCATTAAACGTTTCACTGCATATCTGACAATTCAAAGAATGGATTTCATCCAACTGAGAGCTGTCATTTGTTAACGAAGGTGTCTCCCTTGTGACATTTTGCCATAACTCTTCTGCATGTTCTAATTTTGTCCCTTTACAATTGTGCACATGAATAATATGACTTAACAAAGATTGATATTTTGGCCATGAAATATCACAAAATTTACACCAATAAGGATTTTCATTATTTTTATGAACAGTGACGTGCTTTTCAAACTTACTTTTACTGTCGATTGAATAATTACATTGATTACACGAAAGTAAAATCATATTTCTATGACCCAATAAATGCATCAAAAGATTTTTGTAGTTTTTGACAGTGGCTTTACATAATGGGCACGTACAACAAGAATGTAAGTGCAACTTCGTTTTGTTCGGGAAAATGTTCAAGCAAATTTGACACTTAAATTCTCCCATCTCGTTACCGACTTCGTTACTTTGTTTTCCCAACCTCTTCTTCACTTTTACTTCATCACCTACGAATATGGGTTGTGTTTCAAGAAATTTACTTTCCAATGATCTGGAAGTAGATGGCACATCAGAAGTATCATCAGCCTCCTTTTTAAGCCTTTTATACGAAGGTCCCATGTATGTTTCAAGATACGAATTAGACTCATTGCTGCTTACATCTGAAGGGAAATGAGAATTATTCTCGTTTCGTACGTCAATAAATTCAATTGAAGTAAAGCATTCTTCTTGACCCTGTTCAACGTTGTTGGCTGCAGCAAACTTGCTGTCACGACGATCAGTTGCTCTGAAAAACAAGAAAGGAAATGTCAATATAATTATTTGACGTGATATGATTTTTTTGATGTGACGCAGGAATAAGTCTGTATTGGGAAGGAGAGGAGACGTACAAAGACTGTCAGACTAATTGTCAGTAATATTAAAATTTGCCTAAGTTTTCTGAGGTTTAATTCGGTTTTATAAATATAACATGAATCTCAATGTATTTAAATCTATGTAACTGATTTTAATATATGTAAACGGCATTTTAAAGAATTAACCACGAGCTTCAGTACAGTGACCAAACTGAATTTACGTGTGAGAAAGGAACGGATCACTCATTTTATGATTGAACAACAATAAATGATGATAAATGCGTTAAAAGTTTTATGAATTAGCAGGAGTGAAGGTAAAAGAGTGATGGAGTTGTAGATAAACCTCTGTACACGTCAGCTGTGAACGACTTAGGTTAGGTTTATTTGCAGGCGCTCGCCCGTGATTTACTTGCGATTTCCATTAGTTGTCAATAGAAACTCGTGTTACAAGTACAACCAATGTCGGACTGGGCCCCCAGGGGCCCCGGTTGGAAGAGCAGTTTAGGGGCCCCACGGTAGGAGTAGTATACATCCCGTAAAATACGGGATCGTCACTTCCCAAAAACGTTTGCCGGAACGCTAATATGTCACGTGTTTTGTTTATGGAATACAAACTACAGGGTCAATAGTTGTTAATGAGGTCAGTCAACAAAAAACTAACATGATAACTCGTTGTTTCTCCCACAAAGTCATTTAATTTATACTACTTTCAAGTGACGGACAGACAATACAAACAATAACTATTTTAGATCATCAAATGTAACGTTTAATTGTAGTAGCAACATAAATAACCGAAGACAGAAATACATTATTCCAAAAACCACATTTTTGGTGTTCAGGATACAAACCAAAACAATGATTTTCCCATATCAATTAGAATTTTCCTGATCACATATGCAATTATATTTAAAAACGGAATATTTTTAATGAAAATACTGTTTAGAATACGAAATATATCAGAAACACTCTTTAATAAACACAGCTTTATTCCGAAATCAATAACACCTTTAGAATCCTAATTTAATGCACTTTCAAGTGATCTACTCGAAATTATGATTTGGAAACATTTCCCTGGAGTGATTGGAGACCAAAAAATGTTCTTCATAACCTCAAAACTTCAGACGCCGTATTTGCTATAACTGATAGGAATCTCCCCGCTAAAGCCACGTTTCACAAAGCCCCAGACCTTTACGATAACCACATAAGCTCATAGATAGTGCAAATACATTAGTAGCATGGAAACACGCATAGGCGACATTATGAACAGGGGGGATATTTGGGACACCTACCCTAACGTGTTCACTATAGATAGGATCATGAATTTTAACATGTTTTAAAGCTGTCGGACATGCTCTAAATAGCCGGTTCCAGGTCTCTAGGTCACCCTTGGGCTGAGATATGGGGGGTGGAAAGTCCCCATAAGAAAAACATGGGGAATGGGGTGTCATTTTAAATTTTAATAATCGAAAACTACCAACACTAGTGTCAAATCCATAGTTTTTAGAATCACTGAGATTAATATTGTCACTTTGACTGGCTCAAAAGCTGAAAGTGCCTAGCCCAACAAGATAACAATAGCGATTAGTAAACCAATGACAATGTGTCGCAACGGCAGCTGATAGGTATGACTTGAAAAAGAGGAAGAAAAATCGAAAAAAGAATCGGAATTATTTACAAACAGTTCCTGTTCCGGAAACAGTTCCTGCTCTCGTTTTGATGAATGGGATCTGCAATGTATCTTGAAACAATTATACTACAAGTTAGTGGGTGCTTACCCTAAATTGGTTTTGTTCCCACTCCTCCCTCCCCGCCACAGGGAGTGGAGGATGAACGTGAACTGCATACAAAGTATCACTATTCATCTCTGCGACGCCGTAAAGTAAACTATGGATTCGACAGTAATATTGGTCGTTTACGATTATTTTTGTCACCCTCTCCCACTTCCAGGAGGTGGGGAAACTTGAACATTAAACGTGTCAATAATCATCTCAGCGACTCCGACAAAATAACCCTTGAAAACCCATTAAAAGAAAAAATGTTCTTATTATAAGAGAATACTTCAAAACTAATTAATTTATCTATTTTTAAAATACACTGAACTCGGAACGGATAATCAGCAAAAAGGATAATACGCACACGGATAATTGGGAGTTTGCTGTATATGAAAATATTTTATTTGTTGTTGTATACCTTCGGTACATGTCGTTGACACATGTGAATCTTCATGTTCTTGGGCACTGGAATTTGGAAATGACAACTTCATTTGTTTCGGATCCGAGGCACACAACTTCATTTTTTTCTTTTCAGCGTCCCATCTTTTGTGGGAACCACTCTTATAGGACCGCTTCATGACAGACACTTCACGTTCACGACACTTCACAACACTGGCAGCAAGCAATCAGTAATTGTTAACTCACCACTGTTCTTCTAAAAAGTGTCTGATTGAAAATTACAAAGCGGTTGTCGCTTTTTGCACCCGCGCAAGGTGGACTGGAGGGGAGGGGAAAATAGACGTACAAGCGATAAGAAACTTGCACGTGTTGCTTAGTTGATTGTTGAGGTGACATTGGGTTAGTTACTAGATTTCATAAAAAAAAAAAAAATTGAAGAAAAAAGGCAAAGAAAAGACAAACAAGAAGAGAAGTAATACATTATATTCTTGGTGTTGGTATGCATACAGAAATATGCTCATCAATTTATTTTCGAACATAATGCACCTGCATATGCAAAATGTGTATCCTAGCCCTACTGATAACATAAATTCAATTACTGTAATGTAGAAAAGGGGCCCCACTCTGTTTGCTCTATTGTAAATTCAGGCTATAATGATCATCATAATTGAACGAAAAATGACGGATGTGCCATGTTTTCTAAATGCTCTTTCTGCTGTACATCGCAGTAACCTTCGGGAAGGAGCCCGTAAGGTATTGGGTGCCTTCTGGACGTAGTAATCTACAGTTATCTTTCTGATGTCTGTGGGAATACTCAGTGAGGTGCATCTGATGTAGGCCCGAATTTCGTGGTTCTTTTTATTATTTTGTAGATATTTACGTAAGGATTAAAAATGTATATAAAAAAACGAAGTTGGGGGTGGGGCGCCGGCCGGGATTCCGGCCCTGGCCAGTCCGAGACTGAGTACAACACATACTTAACGGCCTAAGGAAACGAATAAAAGAACACGGTTAGATGCAACAAGAGCAAAGGATAGTGGATAGATCCTGGGACTTCCCATTACTAGGTAAACAAGTTACCATTTTCGCTAGTTATAACAGAAAATAATTGTCTTCAGAAGCAGATTTAAATAAGGATAGAACTTGAATAATAACTGAATAGGGAAAGAGTTGAGCCCTGTTTTCGAACATTCTGACTGGGTACTACAAAATCACAATGCTGGGTTACTACAAGAGGGGTGACATTAGTGTTTCACTGCGAGGCGAGAGCGAGAGGGCGATATGTAACTGCGAGGCCAGAGTCTTGCGTACTTTTACACAAGTATTCCTCGCGTCTTGCACCTTCCTTAGCAGCACAAGGATATCGGGCCAAGACAGGACGAATAACTCAGATACCGATCATGGTTAATCGTTATGACTAAACACCGATCTACACTGTCGTGGTGCGATATTTCAACATTCAAAACTATTCCTGAAACATGGGAAACGTGTCATACGAAGATAACATATATAAAACTTCTACATGCTCTCTGCTTAGTCATTCTGTAATGAAAAGACTCAATGTAACTACACTCCATGTCTGAGTTACTGAAATGCATAATTAACGTGTTATTCTTCATGGATGGATAAAGACAACCAACCACAAATCACAAGATTGCCTGTTCAATTCCAGTCGAAGACATAATTTTCGCAGAGAAAATTTTCAACTATAAATAAAAACTAGAAAATAAGACGCGTAATATAATAAATACAGTTTATAAACAAAATCACGTTTTCCCAAACACTACTGTAAAAATATATGTAATTCCATTTATTAAAGCAGTAAATTCCTCTCAGCGATCAATACGTTAACGATGGGCATCAATATCGGCGAAAGAATTTGACATAATTCGAAATCGCAAATTGTCCGTTACTAAAATCGGCCGATACTATCACACGTTACACGAGAAGAAAAGCTAAAACTGAAAGCTATCTCACGTCATAACTCCTTTAATTTTTTAAACAGTATGACGTCACAAACTTCATTATTTGCATTAATAAAAAAAGTTTACCTGAAAAATAACTTTTCTAAATCTTCGAATCATATGAAATTTTAATTTTTTTTTTTTTTTTCATTTGAAGCCTTTGTTGAAAAACAACAAATGAATAATGAAATTGTGTTAAGTAAAGAATCTAAAAACTTAATCAACTGATTTGGATGCTGAGACTGTTGACAAGGCAGAACTGGCATTCCCTCTCTGAATGGCGACTCTGATCTTCTGTTTCAGAAAGGAGATGGATCTTGCTTGGGTCCCTTGACTCATCGGAAATTCTGGATGCCAGTTCAGAAATGCAAACATTGACCTTTTGTTTATACTGTGTATAAATTCACTGTTCACACCAAATGGAAGAAGCTAGAGAGTCATTCAGCAATATAACATACTGGTGGTCTGCCGAAAAACGTACTGAATGAGATATTTACTGTAGGTTATAACCTAGACTACAACTGTACAATACTTATAAAAACTTAAAAACTGTATTGTTCGAAAGCAGGCATTTAATATATATATATATATAATATCAGAATGCGGTTATAGAACTAAAACTAACTTGATATAACACAATGATTGCGAAATGTTTGTAATAGGAACCAGGGATTCCTCCTAGATTTTTCAGTCTGGAAGTGTGTAAAGTCAAAATTAAGAGGGTGTAAGTGGAGTCTTGTACGGTATCTATCGCTTTTTGAAAGTAATTTTAAAGTTGGGGGTGCTCTCGAATATTTGGGGGTGACAAACCCACAGGTGGGGAGGGGGTTTGGCGGAATCAGTGATAGGAGCCACTTACAGCTAGTAATCAAACCACCACAAAGTTGTAGCGTAACTTAAATTTTAAAAATATCTCTTGATAATTATGTCAACATTAAAAAGACGAGGAGACTTAATTTGCTTCCAAAATGTAGTGGAATATTTACATGTTCCAAATATGTTTATCATGACTGCATTTCTCTCCCGATAAATTCGTTGTAAACACCCTTTGAATTAAACGTTTCAGCGCTATCCTTATCTATCAGGGCTCGAAATGGAAATTCTCATATAGATATACAGGTAAACAAGGTGTTAAATATACAAGTTTGATAGCAATACCATTATTTTACCTAATAGTTCTTGATTAAACGTTTGAAATCAAATTCAATCTTTGTCAGAATTATTTATGATACCTTGTTCTGTACAAGGGAACAGCTAATTCAAAAATTTTCCGTCTATGTTCTAAATTTGAACTGTATTTATGACCTTTAGGCATCAAACGCTTAGACCGAGATTCTAAAGTCTTTCTTAATCCTGTTCTTGGAGCCCCTTGAAGCAGTCCCCGCCAGGAGATCCGAATGAGGGACTAGTTTACCTCCGGAACATTTTACCCCAGGAGAATCCATGAACCATCTGTTACTATTTCTTGACCTGTTTTAGCGGTGTAGAGTTGTCAGCTCTACGACCTCGAAGTAAAGGTAGACATTCAAGATGTCACCCTCTGTCCATTTCTGAGCCTTGCCGATGTCATTCATCTTCAGCCTCAGGGTGGTAATGGTGATGCTGCTTCCCCTCACCATGATATTTTTGTTCGGGGTTATCTTCCCCTAGCCTTTGTAGATCCCTCTACTAACTGCAAGGCAGCAGTACTGGTTTTGGTCCACCCCGGAATAATTCCGGTACCCAACATATCTGGTCGGCATTCCCCTATCCGCCACCTGGGGAGGCGCCTGGTGGGAGACCAGTAACTCCAACCCGGGTGAATAAATTTAATACTATGAATAAAATATTTACGTACACTATTCCAGATAACAGTAGCGAATTTCAAATGAGATCTTACATTACAGATGTATAAAATCTTACAGGTATTGATGCTATGAAAGTTGCGACACAACCATTTCATTATTGCTAAATTTCTTCTAGCTTTGGATGTTATAACCTGAAAATGTTTATTGAACAACACTTTAGAATCAAGAACAACACCTAGATCATCAATATGATTCGCAAAACTCGATTAGATTAGAGCCTATTTGATAACTAAATAGAGAAGGATTTATTTTCCTAGAAAAGATAATTCCTTTGGTTTTCTTAAAATTTAAAGGAAGACAATTTGTGTAGGACCAATGTTCTATAATGTCAATATTTCGTTGTAATTCATAGTGATCCTGGAAAGATGTAATTGACTGAAAGATTTCAATATCATCGGCATAGAGCAGATATTTACAAGTGAGATTGGTTGATATGTCATTAATAAACAATAAGAATAGCAGCGGGCAAAGATTCAAACCCTGGGAAACACCCGGGGTAAAATCACAAATTGAAGACGCAATACCCCTAAACCTAACGATATTTTTTCTATTATTAAGATATGAGAAAACCATAGTACAATACAGTGAGGTATATTAAATTTTTTCAATTTGAGTAGATGATAATGAGATAATTTATCAAAAGCGTTAGCAAAATCCAAATAAACAGCATCTACTTGAACTCCCTTAAGCAGAACTGGAATTAGACATGACAAATTTGTTACAGTGGATTTACCACACATAAAGCCATGTTGATTTACATCAATCTCCATACTTACTAAGTTATACAAATACTTGTACATAATTTTCTCAAAGATTTTTTGAAAAATACTAAAAATAGAAATAGTTCTATAGTCATTAACACCCTTAGTTTTAGGGATAGGTGTAATCGTAGCTATTTTCCATAGATCAAGGTAAGTATCAGAATTCAAGCTGCAGTTACAACGAAGCCAATACTGGAGCAATTAATTCAGCTATGCCTTTAATGATAAAGGCTGTAATACCATCGACACCACATGAAGATTTAGCCTTTAATAATCTAATCGCTTCTAAAACATGCTAAGTTTCTATTAAAGGAGGCTTTACAGCACTTTTTTTTTTTTTTTGAAGAGGAACTACAATCGTAGTTATTTAACAAAGATGGTTGAAAAACAGATGCAAAATATTCTGCAAAGGACTCAGCCAAAAATCTATTATCGGTTATAAATTCCATATCTTCCATTACACCAGACGTTCATTTTTTTCTTATCTCGATTTAAAAAGTTCCAAAATCTATTAGGAGCATTGTACAATTAGTTTTCAATATTTTTATAGTAAATAAACTTGTCCTTACGAAGCTGAATTTTAAAAGTTTTACGATGACGAGCAAAATTAAGCTAGTCATCATTACAAAAAGAAATCTTGTATCTTTTGTGAGCAATATTTTTAAGTTCAAAAGAGATTTTTTTTAGAGTAACAATAAGGATATTTCGATTTTCTAACATTAGATAAAGAAACATTCATCTTAATAGTAGTTGTAATAGTATTTTCAATCTCACTAGCAGCCTGATTAAGTCCTTGTTTAATAAAATATTGAACCAGTCAGTATCACGGATAAAAAATAATCACCTTTATGGAAATGATAACTAGGAGGTTTAACATGATATTTCAAACTTTCTCTTAAAGTCACTTTAACTTCCATTGGAAGATGGTGGGTATCAGGTATCACCATGTATTCAACATGATTATCAGAAAAAATAATAGCAGTAGATATTACAAGGTCAAGATCAGAAACAGATGAGTCAACACTTAAGTTCATATTGTCCAAAAATGTAGAAAGAATTTATTTCAACTTAGCATAATAGTGAATATCTAGTAGAGGTTCATGGTTGTACCAATCCACTTTAGAGATATTAAATTCACCAATAATCACAATATCATATTGAAGAGGATTCACTTTGTTAGAGGGAAAGTTTAAATACCGTATTTGCCCATGTATAAGACGCACCTTGATTTTCGGACACGAAATTTAGAAAAAAAAATGACAATTATGGAACTTACCGTATATATAAAATAGCTAAACCAAGTTTTATTCATCATAAAAATCATACACATCACTATAAACACTCATCACAACTACGCATCACTGTCAACACTTTCCTCATCACTACCGAAACTCACATCCATTTTTGTCCTCATCTGTGTTTGATGATGAATCACTGTCCCCATATACTGCCTCATCCTCAGTTCCATCTGAAGCATTTGAAACGCCTTCTTAAATGACCTGACAACTATCTCAGCACCCAGATGCAAACTCGATAACTTTTAACTTGAACTCAGCACTGTACGAATGTCTTCTTGCAGTCATTTCTTGGAAAACGTAACCTAATGTAAAAAAGTGTCTAACAATGAGCACAACAAGAAGTCCGCACAGAAACAAACGCGCGTAAACTACCGTATCTTGTTACGTACTGGGCTAACAATGAGCGCAAAGGCAAGAAGCTAGAAACGCGAAAGACATCTAGCGCGAAAACAACAAAGTGGAAAATGCAAGGAAAAATCTACTACCATTGTATAAGACGCACCCAGCTTTTGGATCCCAAAAATTAAAAAAGAAAAAGAAAAAAGTGCGTTTTATACATGGGAAAATAAAACATGTCTCTAGTTCTTGAGGAGAAAAGCCGGTATGAAAATAGACACAGGATAACAAAAGAATTTGCCTGACTTGCTCATTAGTTCAGTCCAAACACATTCACAAGTTTTTTCCAAGTCGAAGCGACGATGAGGAGAAAAGTCATTCTCTATAGTCAACAAGGAACCATCACCTCTCTGACAAATTTTATCATTATATTGTCTATCAGCTCTAAAACATATATAATTTTCGGGAAAATAATCATGGTCTTGATGCGCCTCGGATACCCAAGTTTCAGTTACCGCTATTATATAATTACAAGTGGAAACTGCAGGAAAGAAATCATTGCTTTTGGTACGAAGTCCACGAACATTCTGGTACCAGATAATTAGACTGGTCATGTTTAGAATGACAATTAGTAGAATTTGTAGATTCATCTTGGTTACGTAGGTTTACGTAATAAAAAGGACTTATTAAAATACCAGAAGGAAGCCACACCGCTAGATTATTAATTAGTGGAAATTCTGATTCATTCACTTCGACATGAAAAGAAGAATAAGAGTTATATTTAGTTTTCAATTGAGTACAAATCACACTAGTAACGTTCTGCTGCACAATATCTTTCACAACATCAATCTCAATCAACGGACTAAATCTGGTTACGAATAAGGCTTTCCTCCGATTATTAGAAATCACATCATTAATACTTGAACCACTGCCAACAGTTAATTTCCTAGCTTTGATCCTTCCTTGAGCTTACACTTTTAGTTCTTTTCTCTTCACGATTTGAAATTATTTTCTCTTCAATAATAACAATAATAATACAATCTCTCTCGTATAAATATACAGACGTCGTGAGTCGTGACTGACTGACATATCAACGCCCAGGCCAAATGGTTTAAACTAGAAACTTGAAATGTATGGCTAATCTGGCTTTAACTAACCTATTTCACTGATGTTCTGTAAGAAGCAAAACAAGGGCATATTTCGAAAGTAGAAATGAAAAAAATTATTTCTTAAATAACTCGTATTTTAAAAAAGAGCAATCACAAACCACCATCAATTCACCTTGCAAAGGGACCTTAGGGTCAAGACCTGCCCTCGGGCAGCACAACCACCATCATTATCATCATACCACTAGCAAACTTACTTAAGGTTAATCTAAATGAACGAAAACCAACAAAAGATGGCAGCACCAACTCCGTATATGTCTAATGTATTTTCATTGTTACACGAAATTTCATTGCTGCTCCTACAAATTCAAGCCTAGAGAGTTCAAACTTTCAGGAAAGAGAGTTCATAACCAATTCAAGACCATGATCGATGCTGATTTTTAATTTTCTTTTTTGTTCATTGTTGAAAGAGGTTCATTGTTATAGGTTTTGATATGAACAACAACAATGAAACGATTTCAACAATGAAGGAAAGCGAAAATAAAAAAAATCGGCATCGGTCATACTCTTGAATTGGTTATGAACTTTCTTTCCTGAAAGTTTGAACTCTCTAGGCTTGAATTTATAGGAGCAGCAACGAAATTTCGTGCAAACGATAAGAATACATTAGACATATATGGAGATAGTGCTGCCATCTTTTGCTGTTGATCGTTGCTTTAGATTATCTTTAACAAGTTAGGGTAAAGGTTTTTAAAAAACTTATTCTCTTCGTATAACAACTCCTTAGTCCTACTGCGACTTCCAAACACAAAACTTGATAAAGGGTAAAAATCGTAAGGTTTAAAACAGGAGATTATCAAAATCTTTAATTTACTCGAAGTCCTGAATCGTCCTTAGCCTTAGATGCCTAGAAGCAATAAAGAAAATTCAAATTCGAAGTCCTGGCATAAATTTCTTAAGGGGAAACACAAGCCATAAGAAGCAATGTTAAAAAACTGTTTCCATGGTTGCAACCAAACGACTTAAATTTAAGAAGTGGAATTTCACTCCATAATAGGCATAACATTAAGCAACAACTTATGACTCAAAAGTTATGCCTATATTAATATGTAAAGAAAATAAAAATATTTTTAAAATCCTATGTTCGATTTAACTGAGTCGCCGCTACTTGACATAAGAGGGATCACGTAACGTGGCGGTGCGACATATCTGCAGAAATACAGTATAAAGAAACGATTAAAAGTGCAATTGGCGGTCTTACGTGAAAGAGAAAAGTAGTCTAATTGTGCTAAAAAAAACTTTTATTTACCTAACAACTGACGTGAGATTCGTTTCCGACAAAATGTGAGACGAAGCTATCTCGCTTTCTTGCCAAGCAATGGTAGTCTCGCGGTGTTTCGAAGGATTCGAACTGCACGCTCTTTGTAAGTGGTTCAGCCGTTCAGTGCCTGTAGAGAAAGTGGTGGGAGTATTTATTATGAGAAAAAAACAAACAACTAAAACAGATGGTGTCAGCACAAAGACGAGTAGAGGAAAGCGAAGGTCACGGCCATACTGTTACACGACCGTAGAAAAAGACGGGTGACTTGTGATTGACTGACCAGCCCTTCTCAATGTTAAAAATGTAGAACAGAAGACGGGCTTGGAGTGGGTGACACACAACATAGTATTTCCACTTGGCCTGGTATTTCTATTTACTGTTTCCGAAGGTAGGCTACAGAAAAGTCCTTGAGTTGGGGGTTGGAACGGAGGTAAAGATTAGTTATATCTGGTGTAGTAAAAAGTAATCCATTATTTTTGCATGACATTGAAGGCTTGACTTACCATAGTTAGAATGATCCGATTTAGGTCACATATGCGCCGTTTTGTTCGATAACGTGTTGCCATTTGGAAGGTAATATCATGATGCCTCTCTCATAGAAGCCCTTGTCCCTATTGGCAAAAAACTGAGACAGTCGATTTTCACAAGCCTCTCTTGAAGCGAATTTTTCACCAGCAAACGTGTTCGCCATGGACAGGAACAGATGGTTATCACTCGGTGCCAGGTCCGGACTATAAGGTGGATGCATAAGAACCTCCCAAACAAGCTCCCGGAGCTTCTGGCGAGTCACTATCGATGTGTGTGGCCTGGCGTTGTCCTGGTGGAACACAATGCCTCTCCTATTGGCCAAAGCTGGGCGATTGCTGCCCTTCAGACGGTCCAATTGTTGACAGTATAGTTCCGAGTTAAGGGTTTGGCCGTAGGGGAGCAGCTCATAGTAGAGGATTCCCTGCCAATCCCACCAAACACACAGCAAAACCTTCCTGGCCGGCAATCCTGGTTTGGGCACCGTTTGCGCCGGCGCACCGCGCTTTGACCACAACCGTTTTCGCGTGACGTTGTCGTAAGTGATCCACTTTTCATCACCAGTCACCAACCGCTTCAGAAATGGGTCGCTTTTATTGCGATTCAGCAGCGATTCGCAGATGGAAATTCGGTCCATGAGGTTTTTTTGCGTTAACTCGTGTGGCACCCATACATCAAGCTTCTTTGTGTATCCAGCCTTATGCAAATGGTTCCACACGGTTTTCTGTGCAATGTTTAGCTCTTGGGCAATCGAAACAGTGCTTACATGACGGTCGGACGCGACAATGTCCATGATTTTATCGACATTTTCGACACTTGGCCTTCCAGTGCGTGGTACATCTTTGACGTCAAAATTACCGGAACGGAATCGACGAAACCAAAATTGCGCGTGATTGGCTGTTACAGTATCAGGACCATAAACACTATTCACATTTGCAGCCGCCTGGCTTGCGTTTTCGCCTTTATCGAAGAAAAACTGTAAAATATAGCGTATTTTCTCTTTGCTAGTGTCCATTTTGACGCGCGCTCACACAACACTGAGTCAACTCATCACAACTATCTGAACAGTGTTTGTAGTACGCAATCTCATCGTTTGAACGCCATCTCGTTGAACCCGATCGGACTTACACAACGCGAGATACAGATCACTGAAGCCATCTATTGGCAAAACAATGGATTACTTTTTACTACACCAGATATATAGACTTCTTCTTATACTCTGTGACGGCAGCATGATTTTCTTTCTTTGCAAGCTCTTCAGAATTGCACGGATCTTTGAGTGACCAGATTACGGAAAGAAAGAACAGGACACAGTGTAGTCTAAAATAACGTTTATCTGGCCTGTAGTTGTTTTTAATATTTTACCCCTTCATTTTTATCATTTAAATAACAGAGTGGTATGCAACTCGGAAAAAAATATTTTCCGAAAACTATATCACGTAAATAATCGAGAGAATCACGCGTATTAGGGTAATTAGCATATTTAAACTTAACAGCTTACAATCCAATCATATCTTCTCAAAGAGAATTTGCTTGAAATGAAACTAAATACATAAATAAAATTTGTATTGCAGTAGCACGATAGCTGCACGAGTACGATTGAGTGTTTAAAAAACAGTAGGCATATTCTCTCCGCTATATGTTTTCACTTTTCAGTAATACATGTGTTTGTGTTTCAAAGCTACAGGTGCTCAAAGTTAAGATGGCATCATCACAAATGACGTCATAGCTCGACCTATAATGGCGTAAGTGGTGTGGACTTAGGAAATCATATTTGAAGTAGCCTCAGGCATAGTTGCCTGAAGACCATAAACGACATTCAAATTCTATTAAACAAGTACGTAGACTACCAATTACAAATGTTCTTGTATGACTACATTCTATTCAAGAACAAAAGTTCAAAGAAATAAATGTCTAACCAGAAAACAATGAAAACAGTATGTCTTATTTATTGTAAAGCATTGAGGTAGTGGGCATCGGTATAATACGAAAGTTCAACTATTTCCTACCACATACATGTCACATCTTTGTGGCACCGTCTACGCAAGCATTGGTCAGTCAATATTACCCAACTCAAGTTCATTTTCTCCTCTCTCATGGAATTTATCCCGATCCTAAACTGTTTATTGACTTCAAATCAGTTTTAGAGGAAATTATTTTAACGTTAAAAGAAAAACTGTATTTTGGTTTTAAACGACTTCCTTCGTCTGCATGTGACCGATTACCCAACATTCACTACAGCCCTTTAGAGAGCATGCACTTCTTCCACACCATACAAGTTTTCCCTCTGGGGTCATAGTTTGGAATTACACTACTGTAGCTATCTTCCCCCGACAGGCATTTTCCCTCAAATGAATCTATATACAAGTACAGGTTCGGTCCATTTGATCTATTGGTTTCGATTATAGGCTTGGATACAGGGGAAGAGGCACATAGCTTCAAAACCTGCTGCCGACCATACGGACTGAAATTTCCAGAGTTAGCCTCTATACGCCAGTAGAATGAAGTATGGTAAAACCCTGGCCGTTACTTTTCCATCCATTCCTCCAGAACAGTGATCATAAACGGACGTCATACTTATGATGTGGGAGATGATGGAATACCTACTAAAATAGGCGAATCCATATAAAGAAAGCTACTTATACAGTGGTGCCCATCCCCTATGCCCATGACACCCCCCCAAACTGTGATTTACCCCCTCCAGCCCGATGGTATAATTATGAAAATTCAAATTGAAATTCTATGTACAAACACTTTCAGCAACACAATTTCTCGTGCCAAATCGCCTGTTCTATTACCCATAATTTTAAGTTCAAATTCAAAATTCATGCGAAACAAAAACAGCTCTCAGCAAGCAAAACCCAAAGAATACTGACTAAAATTCAGGAACACCTACGTCAAAAGTCGAAAAAAATCTGAAGGTACTGGAACGGTTTCAAGATTGCGGCACAGGATAAGGAATATCTGATCTGAGGCTACAGTTACGTGGAAGTTGTTGTGGAAGAGTATCACTATAATTTTAAATGCTATTACATAAAAATACCTACTATAACCGACTAATTTAAATATCAATCTGGTCTGGTGCAACGAATTTTAACGTATATAAAATATACATCGAAACAACGCTTCAATCAAAGAGGATTGATGACTTTGATTCTGGTTAAACATGGACAAGGGTAATGACTGGGCAAGGTCTGCCATCTAAATATGACTTCTTATAAGTCCAAACTCTGGACAAAACACATTCTGAACTTCAAACTAAAGTGGGATGACTAGTTACGTAATTAAGAGGGCTTTCGGCATCGAAATTTAATTATTAGCTAATTTTAAAAATTTTCGTTAATATCTCCTAATGTAATAAAGTTAAAAAAAAAGTGAAGATTGAAGTGCCGTAGACAATATGATTTTCTGGTAAGGGATGTAGTTAGTAGACGACTCCTTTAAATACTTCTGCTATATAAGGAAGCAAGAAAGAAAATTTGTTCGTGTTAACATTTTGATTTTCCTACTTATCAAACAAGGGTGGTGGCTAACAGAATCATAAGGAAATAATTGCACTCAAAAAATCATATTGTGTAAGGCATTACGTTTTAACTTTTTGCTTAATTTTATTTATCTCGGAGTCATTTACAAAACTATGTAAAATTAGCCGGTAATTTATTTTCGTGTCGAGAGAGAGACAACTCATTATCGCAGCAGAAAAAAATTAAATATTAAAAATAAGAAGGAGGTTCATAAATTTACACATGTTACTTCCAGAACCAAGGAGGGATTCGAACCACCACTTCTTAAATAATAATAATAATAAAATGTAACCAACAATATCACTACTATGCCTTTATGCCCAGAAAATCTTACACTATAGATTCTGTTTGTCACGAAAATTTTATCGCTCTCTTTATAAACGTGAATTATTTAAAAGGGAGGCAGAGTTTAACTTTGACCCCGTAGGAACATATCTACACAGTAAAAAATAGCTATGTTAATTCAACACAATGTGGTGTCCCAGCGTGACTACCACTTTTGTGTGTTAACACAACATACGGTGTTGATTTCGGTACTGGGAGAAAAAAAAGTTACGGTTGCAGTTAGATTTGAACACGTGTTGTTCACTTAGAAGTCGAGAATTTTACCGGCTTCGCTAAATCGTCAGACGGAAGAAGCACTAGATTGAAACAATATAGAGGATAAAAAAATGTTGCTGCACCGCAAACACAAGCCAAGTTACTCTCACGACTTATGCCATGATTTAATCACTTCATTGAATCCCCATGCATTGAGAACATGTTCCATTTCTATGAAATCAAGCGCAGCATTTTACACGTTACGATAAAGCAGTAATGCTGCTCAAGTGTTTGGCTGTCGCCATCTTACTTGCTTTCATAGAAATAGAATATTCTCAATAAATGGGAATTCTGGTTCTCAACTGACAAATAGGAAGGGATTAAACCATGGGATAAGTCGTGCAAGTAACTGTATGGGATCAAATATTTGTTGCTGAACCCCAAAAAACAAACTAACAGTTTCAATCTATAATGTATTGTAGTCGTTTAATTCAAATATTGTTCACTGAATATCGTTTGCATCTACTGCCTATTCTGTCTGACGATTTAGCCAAGTCGGTAAAACGCTCGACTTCTAACTGAGCAACCCAAGTTCAAATCTCACTACGGCCGTAACTATTTTTTCTCACAGTACCGAAATTAACACCGTGTGTTGTGTTGATTTAACACACAAAAGTGGTAGTCACGTTGGGACACCGCATTGTGCTGAATTAAGACAGCTATTTTATGCAGTGTAGATCCGACGCTGCGTCGCGACGTGATTGGTTGATCCATTTTAGGTACTGCGCTATACTTTCCCATCTGTTACAGCTTGAAACAACGGGGAAAAGGCGACCTCTAGTTCTCTATCTCTGTGGGAAAAATATCTCATTATGAAAAAATAATCAATACGTTCGGACCACTATCCTCAGTATGAAAAATTATTAATCAATAGTTTCATAAATGCAAATTGAAAAACTTAATACTGTTGAACCATTGAACAAATTGGTCAATATCGTAGTATAAAGGATAAAAGAAAAATGTTATGCACTGTGTTATCCGTAGTTGCTCTTCCACTATTTCTTTCGATTAATTTTTATAGCCCCCCCCCCCCCCCGACTCAAATAGATTTTTATTGATTTTTAACATCCCAAAATTTTTCAATGACGCAGTTTGCGTCATAGCCCCCTTGTGGGCACCCCTGACTTGAGTGTAAGGACTAATTTCAAGGTATTATCCTCATAATGAACTGTTTTCCGAAATATTCCATATTTAAACATAGGAAGAATTGTATCTCTGCCTGTGGTTATTAAAACAAGAAAAGCTTTCGAATTTAAAACAAGTTCTAAACAAATATATTAATCATTTATCGCTGGTAAGATTTGGTAGAAATTTTCAAGGATAGTTCAGCTTAAATACCTACTTACGACATCTTTGTTAATAAATGTTTTTAAAAGTTTGTTTATTTTAAAGAAAACTTTCCAGGAAGACGGTTTTGCTAACTAACAGCTTTCGTGTAGATTTCTTTCTTTCCATTTCTATGTAAAGCATGAATGTTGTAGCTAAACGAAAGATGGAACATTTTAATATCCGTGGAAGCTGCGGGCCGCGGTGGCTCAATGGTCGAGCGCCCACCTTTGATGCTTGGGGTCGTCGGTTCGATCCCTGCTCATGCCATGTGGGCTTTGAGGTGCACAAACACCGTGTGCGTGGGTTTTCTCGGGATTTTCTCGTTTCCTCCCACTTTCTTCATTCTACCAATTCATCCATCATCATCCATTTGGTCTGAGTCAAAGTTCCCTAAAGGCCTTAAAAATTATATTAAAAAAAAAGTACAAGCTACTTCATCGGATTTCTTTCAAGACTAACAGAGCGGATACTATGAATTTCTCTACATAAACTGAATAACATGAAGACATGTACTTCAATTCATAGGTATGTTTACATGTACTTTAATTCATAGGCATATTTACCAGGTGTATGCATAAGTAGTTTCCGGTTTACCTAAGAGATGGCACCAGCAAAAAGTACGCAGCGTATTCATTTGACACATACGTCATTTTGTTCGTCTGACATTAAACTACAAACACACACAAGTTGAGTCCGCCAAACACTAGCGTCTTTGTTTTATCGTTCAGTGATCATGTCGAAGTTTGTGCCTGAAAAAGAACATTTGCGGAACGCATTGCTTTTCTTATTTAATCAAAAGAAAAAGGCTGTTGAAAGTCATCGTGTGCTGGTAGAAACATATGGTGAACACGCTCCATCGATTAGAACATGTGATACAGGGTTTCGACAATTTAAAAGTGGTGATTTCAATGTGAAAGACAGTGCGCGCTCTGGTAGACCACAAAAGTGCGAAAACGAGCAATTGCAGGTGTTATTGGAGGATGATCCAATTCAAACTCAACAGCAATTAAATGCGTCACAAGAAACAATCAGCAGACGTTTACGAGCAATAGGGAAGATCAATAAACTGGGTCCTACACGATTTGAATGAACGTCAAATGGAAAATCGCAAAGTCACGTGTGAAATGCTGCTTCAACGCCACGAAAGAAAATCCTTTTTGTATCGAATTGTGACGGGTGACGAAAAATGGATTTATTTTGAAAAGCCGAAGCGGAAAAAATCATGGCTTTCACCTGGCGAAGCCGGTCCTTCAACACCAAGGCCAAATCGCTTCGGCAAGAAGAACATGCTTTGTGTCTGGTGGGACCAGAGTGGTATTGTGTATTATGAACACTTGAAACCCGGCGAAACCGTTAATGCACAACGCTATCGCCAACAAATGATTAATTTAAATCACGCATTGATCGAAAGACGACCGGAATGGGCCCGAAGACATGGCAAAGTGATTGTGTTACACGACAATGCGCCGTCTCACACAACAAAACCAGTGAAAGACATCTTGAAATCGCTTGGATGGGACATCCTTCCCCACCCGCCGTACTCCCCAGACCTGGCGCCATCTGACTATCACCTCTTCGCATCAATGGGGCACGCGCTTGCAGAGCAGCACTTCAGCAATTTCGAAGACGTTAAAAAATGGCTCGACAAATGGTTTGCCGCAAAAGACAAGCAGTTTTTCTGGCATGGTATGCATCAATTACCTGAAAGATGGGCGAAATGTGTAGAAGCCGATGGCCAATATTTTGAATAAAATAAAATTAATTTCCCTTGAAAATTACGTGTTTTCTTTACCACAAAAACCGGCAAAAACTTATGCATAAACCTGGTACACGTACTTCAATTCATAGGAAAAACTAACATTAAAAGCATGTTCATAAACCGTTATTCATTTACAATTTTCTTATAATATGTAGAATGGGCGAATGAGAAAGAAAGGAAGCGAAGAATGGTGTGCATACTGAATGATCGAGAGGAACACATACATCGTTTTAGAATGAAAAGCAGTAAGAGAAACACGTAATTAACGTTAGATCTCATATAGTAAAAGAACTTTCGTAAGATGTTATCTTAAATTTCTCCACAACTAGACCAGAGATCATTGTCTATTACGCCTTACTGTTATATAACCCGCAATTGTTTGAAGTTGGTTGGGTTTCATTTACGCGTGCTCAAAGACTTATTTGGTTGAGTATACAACCCGGAGAGGTTTCCCTGAAAGAAACCTTAGTGCTGTTACCGCCCATAAATTTCATTTTATCTTATTTTACCTGAAAGAAATCCTGGGCAAGCACGAAGATAGCTGACTTGACAATGCCTGTGAGAGCTTATACACTAGGAGGAACTACGTATTAAGAACTTGAACATTCAGCTGATACAGTATCTAAATTTTATTCCGACCGATTTTGAAAATTATATTTTTATTTATCCACAGAACAAAAATGGAAGCATAATGGACTACAACAGAATTTAGCCTGGCCTGGCCAGGCCTCTGGAAACTTTTAACCTGGCTCGGCTATCCACCCTTGGGTACTTCTTACATTGAAAGTATCTCCTCACCGTTTCTCACGACACTGGATTTAAATACCAAAAATCCTTGTGTGCAAAACAATCGGATGTAAATAAAAATAGTCATAAAAGCGTATTTGTTGAAAGAGGAAATCGCTCCAATCTGCATATAAATAAAAGTCATTTTATCCATGTATATATGTTCCACATCTTCTCCTAAACGGTTGGACTGATTTGGATTTGCACATTTGTTTTCTTTAATTTTATTTATGGCCTTCAGGCATCCAAGGTTCAGGTCGGGACTGGGGAGAAGCCAGGATGTGAAAGGACCTTACAGAAGGTACCATTCCGGCATTCGAGTGAAACCAGTGAAACCTCATTATTTTTGTGCTTAACGTTTTGGCACTACCACCTCATCAAGCCACGAGCCGCTTCTGATTTGGAGACTATATCCTGATTATTAGACAGACTTCCTTCATACATGTGAGGAACTGTGGGAAGGTCTATTCTGCTGTTTTAATTCATTCATAAGGTAGTACATTTAGTAGGTATGTTTGGCATTGTCGACTTTGTTTGGTCACCACATTCAAACACGAAACATAAAATTAAATAACACGAAACTGTAAAAAGTGGTTTCTTAAAATTGAGAAAAAAATTCTTATCTGTGCACTAAGATTTTTGTTCTTGTTGGAATTGAGATATCAGCATTTTCATTTAATTGAAAATGAAAAAAATACCAGTTTGGAAATAAGATCAGTACTGTTACGGGGGTTGGGGGCAACGTCAACATTTTAAACAGGAATAATGGTTGATTTTGCTTTCTTTGAAACAAACATGAGATTCTGCACAACTTTCAAAGGAAACATTTTAAAAGTCTTCAGTTATAAGAGCTACTTCGTAAGTTAACTGTTGACCTACCAATGAACTCTTGTAGTTGCCAAACGTTACGAGATATTAAAGAATGTTTCAACTGAAAGTTGTTCAAAATTTCATGTTTGTTTCAAAGAAAGCAAAATCAACCATTGTTTCTATTTAAAATTTTGAAGTTGCCCCCCCCCCCCCCCTTCCTATCCGTAACAGTATTCCAGGAACGCCCGTTTTTGAAATGTTAATATATTCCGCATATCCCATTTAGTATTTCATTTTAGTTTGAAACCTTTATTTGCTATTCTTTTTTAGTTACAGCATCCAAAAGTCCCGAAAAACCTCTACACCATGTTAATTTCGACCACCAATTAGATGATCTAGTTGCCAAACGGTATGAGATATGGAAAATTGTTTTCTCTAAAAGTTGTTCAAAATTTAGCGATTGTTTCAAAGGGGGGCAAAATCAACCCCTGTTGCAATTTCAAATTTTGAAGTTACTCCTCCCGTAGGTGTTTTCGAGACGCCCCTGATCAGAAGCGTCACCGTATGATTCCGCACATGCACTTTGGTATGAACATTTTAAAAAAAAAAAGATTTCTGTGCATTAGAAGCTGAGTTATGGCTCTGTTATGGATTTCGTGAACCACTCTGTATATGATTACGTTGGCTTCTAGGGTCAATGTATAATACAATTATTTGCCAATCACTGGTAATGAGTAACATTTTAGTTACTTTAAAGGTACCTAAAAATTAAAGCATTGTATTGAATATGTGACGCTTAATTTCGATGCTGCACGGAAAGAAATCAGTTTTAACTAAGTCAAGATTTTGCTAGGTTGATGACCAAAAGGGTTGCCCATAACCTACTGGTTGTTTACCACAACCCTTTCGAGACATGAAAGTACCTAATTCTGTAGGTAAATAGTAACCCATTGAAAAGGTTTAACAGAAATCAGGGTGAAAACAACCAATTCGTGGGTAGTCAGCTACCTACACGATTGATACAAGAAGGAAGAAACCAACAACACGGTTAATTTAAACAACATGAATAACCCACTGCTCGGGTACGCTAACCGTTTAAGGTGCAGGTAAATTTAACCTTCTGAGAATTAGTTATTTTTTAACCTTGATGAGGGTTAGCTGAACCGAGTCTCATCTATACGAGATGGCGTTCATTGAACTCTGAAGGGCTTGCACATGGAAGTTTTGCACCAACGCCAAAACGTTATGGTAAAGCTTAGGAGGTAATCTAGCAACCCTAAATCTAGAAATGTAGTGCTATATAAATTATTATTAATATTCTATTGATGAGAAAGTGTAATATGCAACATTGAGATTCATATAATGAATATCACAGTAGCGCAACTTGTGAAATACACGCATTATCGATCGTAAGCTTCAAGTGTTCGGTGGTGTAGTCGTTAGTGCTTCGGACTACAACGCATGAGGTACCCGGTTCGATCCCAGCCCGGCGCGCATTTTTATATTTTTTTCAAAGATAACTATAATAAGCTACATATAGTGTAAATCATAACAATAACTTACTTCCAGACGATTTTACCACTATTTTTTTTAAATTTTCGTTGGGATGGGTTAAAATAACTAAATACAGTTGTTTATCATAACCCTTTAAAATAACCTACGTAGAGGGTTAAATCAACCCACTGCATCTAACCTTTTTAGCTGGGTTGCGGTAACCTTGTACTTATTAGGCTCTATATTTACCAACTCACTCTGTTACATTAACCCATTTTTGGGTTGCTAGTAACCTTTTATTTCTTTCCGTGTGCCTGCATATGACTCGCGCGGGTTCAAATGTATGTTTGATATTTCAACGTATGTTCCTGATTAATTATCCGCACTTGTACTCATGAAATTAAGATAGTATTGGTTCTCTCCTCTGATTAGGTAAACTCCGTTTAAGCCTTACATTTATCTTGACTTACAAAATGGGGAAAAATGTAGGATCCCCGAACTCCTTTCAAATACCGGTAAGTAAAGAATAATAATAATAAAAATAAAATAGTATAAATTACAGAAAATATATGGAATAATTTTCATACTATTGTAGAAAAGAATAAAACAACAACAATATGAGAAAAAACTATTGTCATTAATTTATGTTGCAGAATGCTACGAAGTGAGGTTATATAAGAAGATGTTGTACCATGTAAAATCACATTTACTATTAGGCTTCTCGATCGTAGAGTTAGAATCTCTAATAAAACGGTTGACTGCGGTTTTATCTTTACAGGGATGTGCGTGAAGAAAAAATTTCATGTCATGACGGGAAGAAAAAATCCCGAAGTTGAGAAATTTTCAGGACGGGAAATTATCCGAAAATTCCTGATCCTTCATCAATTCCCATCTATTCAGGAATTCCCGAGCATTTGAGATCGGCAATTCCCGATTTATTACTTCCTGAAAATCAATACCAACCTTCCCAAAAGTTGAGACTGTGATGAGGGGATTTTTCCGACTCTTTTCCCGAAGTTTCGGGTACGTGCACACCCATACTTCTTGCCTTTGTTGCCCATAACAATTAGATACGTTTCTCTAAATTGAGGGTACACCACATACTACTCGTACTACTAATCCATGCCCTTTCAGCACAAATCCCACGATTAAATCTGGGAGGAGGGAGACCTTACGAATTTGCTAATGCCTAGTACGTAAGTACTTCATTATAAATTACATTAATTAAGACGTGGCAGAGTTCGGTCTCGAAGACCAGATAAGGCGGTGATGCAATCTGGTTGAGCTGACACCGTGGCACTCGCTTTGGACGAAATCCATTTGGTAGACCAAAAGGTTTCCTTTCACATATGAAATACACAGCACTAGGTAAATACAGTAATGATATCATGTGTCACGGCCAAGTATTTTATGGTGTAATGTCTGCCGTTTCTATATGAGCCATGATCTCTAACATTTATTGTTTGTTCCTCTGATAGGTCCTTAGGATTGTATCTTAACCGGCAAAAGAATACCAGTAGGTTCATTTTATAAGCAATGTATTCAAGAAGAAACTTTTCATTACAATTAGAAGAAGGAAAAAGAGAAGCAGTCTTACCTGGGGTTGTTCATTGATAAACAACACAAATGCACTTATCGACAAGCATTTATTACAGTTTATTTCAAATGTAATGTGAAAGCAATTATTTAGCTGCAAATTATAAAATACTATACTGTAAGACACTTACAATGTGATGTATGTTTCACAACACAAAAGCAGCTGATTACCATGCAGTCTATTTTTCTGCAAGAAACAGTGACAATTGCAAAGTATATGAAGAAAAAAACTCACCCCAACCATGTTATAAAGGTTTGTGAGCAGGAAATCATTAAATTATACTAAAGATACCAAACTTACAATTTGTTTGTGTGTTCTGTATAAACAACAATAGACAATTTATTCAACATTTTGTTCGAACTTACAATAAAGGATACAAAAATGTGAGACACAGCGGAATTACAGGCAAGTTGCAGTTTAAAATTTCAGGGTTTTATGCTGATGCAAGAGATTCACGTACACTTGTTACATACTAAGTGTAAGATTTGTAAATTAGTGTAAACTAATTTATAGCAGAGCAACTTTTGTTCCTCTTCTCCAAGAATAGCTATTATGTTGACCTAGAACTGTGACACATCTGTATTGACTGCTCTTGCTTGATATTCTGTTATCAAACCTACCACACACTGTATAAATATACAAAAGTTTGGTTAGTCATATTAACTGTATTTGAATATCACAACTGCATTATCACTACATGAAGAAATTAAACCCATATAGTAAATAAAAACTTGAACAAATTTGCACAAATTTACACAAACACATTTAACAAATATAAGCTAATGTGCACTAAGTGTTTTGAAAGTTTATTCGGTAGATGTGTACAGACGAAAACTATACAAAATAATTTATCACATTGTAATACAGTATTTTCATTTTCCCATTTTAATTTCGTTTATACTAATCAATATAGTCCCTTAAAATAGCTTACACTAGCAAAAGGAATGATTTATTAAAACTATTGAGCTGTTTCCAAAACAATTCTGTTCAATTCTAGCAAAATATTTTATTATTATTCTTGCAGGTATTTGCTTTGATATTCGTTTCATTTTTATTAACATAGAAACCAAATCCTCTTCTTCTATTATGGAATATTTGTTTCCATAGCCTACGTTGTTTTTCAATAACCACAATCCGTTATATCAAATGCCATCAATTAACCGTTTAGCAAATGCACCACCACCACTACATACACTTGAACTAAAGGTATGGTATAATAATTGAGGTGCGAAAGACAAAATGTCATAAGGAATTCAAACTTGTTAGAAAATAGAAAATCAACCCTCTATGAACATAAAGTTCACAGTCCAAACGAAAATATATTAACTAATTCAATTATGATTACAACGAAACCTAGACATGAGACACTTTGTGATTCAGCGTTTGTTTTCTCTCTTCTGTTAGATAAGTCCTGATATTCCAGAGTTAAATGACAACGTATCCTTGTTTCCTGATAGCACATCCACGTGACTATTAATGCTTTTAGGCGCCCTTCAAGGAAGGTCCTTCGGAGCTGTCTTATTTTACCGTTACACTGAAGACTAATGTGAAAAAAGTAGACAAAACATGTTCTGCACTTCTCTACGATGATAATTCTTTTTTTAAAAAAAGTTGAATTGCTTATTGAGAGTCAATTCTTGCGCAAGTGCCGCAATGCAATTAAAATTAAAACACAAAATGCACGTATACGTAATCTTCAACTATGGACCCTGGAAAGATAATTACAAGAACCTTGTATCATATTTGATGTAGAAAAAATTAATAATTTTACATCACACATTGAATATGTAACGTCTAAAAAAGTCAAACTTCTTTACCTTTCTTTTCCCGTATTGTAGAACATAGGATATCGAACCTGCGGCATAAAATTAACGAAGGCAGACTGAAATTTGTTGATTTGAAAAACATCATGACGCGAAGAGAATTTGATTTCAAATTTCTATATAAGATAATGCAGCTCAAATCAAGCCCAACAACCTTCTTTCTAAGCAGAATTCTGTCTCATCAAAATAAATCGTTTAAATGACTTGCAATTCGCTTCAATGTAAATCAATCATTCCGACTACTCCCAAGTTTCATTTGCCTAGCCTTGGTGCTAGGATTTAATTTTCCGATAGTATATCTTTTGTTGTTGTATTTTAGGAAGAATCCTTCGATAGAAGATCTTCATTCTAGCTTAAATCTCTTCTAGAATATTCAAAGAAAGTTCTTGCTCTCCAACTTTGTTCCTTTACAATCATGAACTATTACAACATGGGCAACTAGACTTTTGTAGTAACCGTACGAGAGATCGCAAAGTTTACACCAGTAACGGAGCTGTAGCTCTTCATGTGACTCTGTATGCTTATCAAATTTATATCTGTTAGAAGATGAATATTTACATACCTTGCATTTATATCTCATCATGTGTTCGTGACCCATCATATGCATTAAAAGTGTTCTATATTCTTTCAAATCACTTTTACCACACATAGGACAGGAGGAACATGGATGGGTTAGTAACTGAATCTTGTTGCGAAATCTCTTTCCACAAAATCTACATTTGTTAGATAACTTCCAATGAGATTTTCTAACTTTTTTATAACTCTCAGTAGTCGAATCATCTGCAGAGCTGGAAACTACTTCTCTTTTCTGGAGTGGTGTGTCAATATTTTTTTCATCTTTCAAACTATTCTTTCCTTCAGTATCGTCTGAGCCGTCATCGGAACTTAAGTCAGTATAATGTAGCATCATATGATCAAGAAGTTCATCTCCATCATTAAACGTTTCACTGCATATCTGACAATTCAAAGAATGGATTTCATCCAACTGAGAGCTGTCATTTGTTAACGAAGGTGTGACATTTTGCCATAACTCTTCTGCATGTTCTAATTTTGTCCCTTTACAATTGTGCACATGAATAATATGACTTAACAAAGATTGATATTTTGGCCACGAAATATCACAAAATTTACACCAATAAGGATTTTCATTATTTTTATGAACAGTGACGTGCTTTTCAAACTTACTTTTACTGTCGATTGAATAATTACATTGATTACATGTAAATAAAATCATATTTTTATGACCCAATAAATGCATCAAAAGATTTTTGTAGTTTTTGACAGTGGCTTTACATAATGGGCACGTACAACAAGAATGTAAGTGCAACTTCGTTTTGTTCGGGAAAATGTTCAAGCAAATTTGACACTTAAATTCTCCCATCTCGTTACCGAATTCGTTACTTTGTTTTCCCAAACTCTTCTTCACTTTTACTTCATCACCTACGAATATGGGTTGTGTTTCAAGAAATTTACTTTCCAATGATCTGGAAGTAGATGGCACATCAGAAGTATCATCAGCCTCCTTTTTAAGCCTTTTATATGAAGGTCCCATGTATGTTTCAAGATACGAATTAGACTCATTGCTGCTTACATCTGAAGGGAAATGAGAATTATTCTCCTTTCCTACGTCAATAAATTCAATTGAAGTAAAGCATTCTTCTTGATCCTGTCTTACGTTGTTGTTGGCTGTAGCAAACTTGCTGTCATGATGACCAATTGCTCTGAAAAACAAGAAAGGAAATATCGATATATTTATTTCATGTTATATCATTTTTAGATGTGGCGCAGGAACGAATCTGTATTGGAAGAGCGGGGAGACTAATTGTCAGTAATCTTAAAAATTGTCTAAGTGTTCTCAGGTTTAATTAAGTTTTTGAAAAATTACATGAATCTCAATGTATGTAGATCTATGTATCTTATTTTAATAAATTTTAACGTATTTTAAAGAACTGACTATGAACTTAAGTAAAGTGACTATACTGAATTTACTCGTGAGAAAGGAACGGCTCACCCGCTTCATGACTGACACTGAGTAACCACAATTTATAGAAATTGTAGCAAAATGACGCTGCGTATGTTCCTTCTTTCACTCTTCACTGTGAGTACAACATGCCAACTCACTCCTTCTGATTGGCCAGTATCTACGAGCCTTTCAAGGAGAATTTATCAATTAGAAAGCAGATTAGCCTTACTGAAGATTCATGACAATTGTTGGTTGTGAAACACTTTGAAACTGGAGTTTTAGTCAATAATTAGGAGGATATGTATGCGTGTTAAAAAGAATTGTGTTATGAATTATTGACAGGTGTAAACATAAAGGAGTCATGGAAGGGTATTATATAAAGATCAAGGTAAATCCGTTGTGTCCTAGTATACGACTGAAGTGAAGTTGTGACTAAGGAAACGAATAAAAGAACATGGTTGAATGGAACCACAACAAAGGATCGAACATGGAACTTCCCGATGACTAGGTAAACCAGTTACTATCTTCCGCTGGTTGGAACATTAAAATAATTGAAACGTCTCACTTGGAGTATGCCGGAAGCAAGGAAGGAAAATAAAATCTCGTACCATCCAGGATAAAAATGAATAAACCGGGCAAGCGGAAAAGTCCCAACAATATTACGACAGCCGGAAGTTAAAAGCTCCTCCCAAAATCATAAATATCACGTAAGTCATGAAGCTAGAAGGCAGTTTGCAGCAAATCCAGGAAAAGAGAGCGGGGGCAGCGAGATTCGAAAATGAAAACCATCCAAGTGCAAGGTAGATAACGGTAAAACTTAAGCAAAGTTCAACTGTATCAGCAGTGAGAGGTATTCACAAAGGAGACGTGTAAACGTGCAAAAAAGTACTCAAAAAACATCACGCAGCACAAAACGTCAAAGCACTCTCGAAATATGCACATAGAACTCATACTGGGAGAACCGACATGTGAATAGCTAAAACTTTACGATGCGCAGAGAAAAACACAAAATGCCATAAGCTGGAACTTAGTAGTCATGATGACAGTAGTTCAGGGACACAGCCAATTTTCAACCGACGGAACTTTCATCAACAGTGAAAGCAATTTTCCTGTTTCTTACCACTCCTTTTCCCCACAATGCTAATTTGGATAGACATCTAGCCAGATGCACACTCATCCCTCACCTAGATTGGAATTGGCGTAATCGGTTCTGCATTCTAAGTCTTTAAAATAGAGAGAGAGAGCGAGAGAAAAGAATTCACTCATCAAACGATTCCAGATGTGAGGCAGACTCTAACTCACATTCCAGTAACCAACCTAAAATCCTAACTAACGTCCAGGTGATATTTGACTGTCTCACCCGAACTCCAGTCACTAATGTTCAAGTAACTGTGCAAACACCTGTCGCGAAATTAAAACAAACTAGGCTTAAGTAAGTGAAGTAAAAACTACGCTATTTTGGCAAACAACAACAATAATAATAATCAGGGATTTCCCTACACCCCCCCTAATTTTAAGGTACACTCCGCTAAGAAAAATTAAACCCTGGCCTTTGATGTAGAGAGTCAAAAAAGCATTTTCGAATAATCAAAAATTTATTATAGAAAGGGAGAGGAGAGGGAGAGAAAGTTGATGTAGTGTTGAAATTTGGCTTCACTACAAACTGGGCATAGTGAAAAAATAATTACGATTTATCGTCGGAATATTGTCAAAGACGGTTGGTCTAGGTCCTTTATTCCAATCACACTCAATGCAATGAAAAATTTAGTGTCCAACGATAAAGCTAAAAAAACGAAAGAATGGACATCACTGTTATAACAGAACAGTAAAACCTCGCACAAGCGACTACTCAGTTCTAGAGAAAGCTTGCCCACCAGACGGGTCTATTGGGTCCTCTATTGTTCGAAAGTCTGTTGGCTGGTCTTACTGAATCTGGCGGGAATCGCTGCATGGCATGAAATGTGATCTACGACTGACTTACACTCAGCAATCACGACGTTGATTCCTGTATATTTCATAGTGTTGGGCGGGGCATGGAACCTGGAACTTCCATTCATACGTGCTAACATATTCTCCAATTTGAGGATGTCAACCCTACATCTGTTGTCTCATTGACGAATGCAGTGGATCAACCTCCAATGTAAGTATCTAGTACGTACACACGAGTTCTGTGTGTGTATATACGAATTTTCTGTGGCTGTCAGTTTACTGTGCTTGCTCCCATCTACGACATTTTAAAATCTCTTTCCGTATGTGAGGGAAGTATATATTTTATCTGAATTACGTGTACACCTCACGCCTGAGTTACGTGTGTCAAGTATCAATTTACTATATAGAAGAAGCTCTGTTTATGTGTGCATTTTCTGTACATCTTTCGCCAAGTAGCTTGATATGGACTCCATTATGTACCAGTTTATTATAATTCTGTTATTATTGAACGTGTGTTCGAATGATCAAACATTACTTCATAGATGCTGTGTATTAGATAGCCTATTCTTAGCTTAATATTTCCAAATCACAATCCGGGGATGTATCTAAACTTCATCCCATATGCTACTTAACTTAAGCAAATCAAAGGGTTCAGAATTCTATTCAATACTACTTCAAATATTTTAACTAACTAACAAATTCTATGGATTATGGAACTCGCAAGTTCATCGCCGCAGTAACAAACGTTCGCCATTGGATTCTATCCTGGGCAATATCAAGCCAGTTTTCATCACGAACACCTACTTCTCGAAGATTTCTTCTAATATTGTCCTCCCAACGACGTCTCGGTCTTCCCAATGATCTCCTTCCATCCGGCCTTCCAACCAGGATAGAATATAACCTTCGTTTTTCCCCCATCCGAGCTACATGGCCTCCTCACTTTAGTCGTCGCGATTTCATTCTTTTTACATTCTTCATTATGCAGTCTCCTCCACTCTCCAGTCATCTCGTCCCGTTTTGGCCCGTATATCTTTCTCAAAACCTTATTTTCAAACACAAGTAATTTACGTCCATCTGCTAGGGTCGTACTCCAACTTTCGCAAGCGTAAAGAATTACCGGCAGAATAACCGTTCTGTATATTTTCAATTTCAATTTCCTTGATATTAATCGCGATGTTAAAAGTTTTTGGACTGAATAGAAACATGCGTTTCCCGATACTAACCGACTTCTTATTTCTTCCGTGACCTCATTTTTGCTTGTTACGTATGCTCCCAAGTATTTAAATTTGTTTACTTTCTCTATTTTACTAATACAATCATTTTTAATCATGCAAAGTTTGACTCACCTATGTGAATGTGTACCAAATATCATCATCTTCGCTTTCTTCCGCTGACGACTGTACAACTTCAATTACGAACTCTTCTCTATCGAAAACGGGTTGAAGAGAACGATAATTTTCCTCCAGTTCTTCTACGCGTTTGATATAGTTTCTCCACTTCTGGGGCGTCACACGGTTCAAAGCACCCTCTAATGACCAATTCACGAACCCGTTCAAATTTTGAGATGCAACACTTCTTTTCATTTCGGACCATACTTGTTCGATGGGATTTAACACAGTTATACGGACAAGTCCGTAGGTTCGAGCTAATTCATCAATTACATATTTCTTGTCACACAATCTTAACTTCTCGTTAATCAATTGAACTAAGGCTGGATTTATAGGAGTGGGGTTGGGAATTTCAATGTTATGTTTTCTCATGTATTCAATCATGTCATCTTTTCTCCAAGATATATTTGGTGTGGGATCGAGAACACGTGAATGATATTTAGCATTATCAATTACAATAACTGAAGATTCGTTTAATCGTTTTAATAGGGAATTTTCAAACCAGTTTTCAAAAAATATCAGCTGTCATGGTACCATAATACTCAGCTGTCATGGTACCATAATACTCAGCTGTCATGGTACCATGATAGTCAGGTGAAGCATTCTCCATTTTTTGATGCGTGACAAGAAGTGCATCTTTGATAAAACCATCGCGCCCACCACAATGCAGGATAACGATTCTTTCCCCATTTGAAGCCGGAGCTGCCACTGTACAATTTTCTGTGTCGTCCGTCTAATTTTTCATCTTTCATGTGTTAGTATCGAACCTGGTTTCGTCTAAATACACGTCATTGATTCCCTTAGCGTGAAGTTCTTGAATTCGTTGTAGATAACGGTATCTCCAAGCAATTACTTCCGCAGTTTCAGATCTAACCGGTTTCCGCGCAGACTTTCGATAATGGAAACCCATACTTTTAATAGTCTCCATAAAGTTTGGTAGCAGTACGGGAATTCATAATCTGTTCCAGCGTTTTTTTTTTGTTTTTTTTTCATTTCGTCTCACAGTTTCCTAACGGTTGGTGATTCGCCATTTACGAAAAAATCATAAACGGTTCGGCGTAACATATCACGCGAAAAGTCAGCAACTTTGTCAAAAGCAACTTTGTTTTTCGAAATTTTTCGCTTCGTCGGTGTCCGGTATTCTGTCATATTTTCGATTTCTGCGATCTTTTTAACGGTACTTATATTAACTTTCGTTGCGTCAGCAGTAATTTGATTTATATTTTTACTAGGTAAAACACCCCCAGCTTTTACAACATCACCAACGAATTCGCGAACATTTTTCATAAGTTGCACACTTTGCTTCGGCAATTTGCTTCCTGACCCCATAGGAGATTGTTTTCTTTCATTTCGAGGAGTCCCCTCGTTCAGCGGAGGGCTATTTGCAGTCAACCACGGGCGGAAGAAGTTCGAAATTTCTTTCATTTCTTAGAACTAAAACTTACACAGCTCACAAACAAAACAATACTGTACTAGACATGCAAGGAAATGCATGAAGTCCTTTCCTGTAATTTAAAGTTTGGCAACACCGTTCCTCTCCCTTCTGCAGCTGAAGAGTGGGTCGGAAATGATGATTTATGGCTGAAGCGATTTGTCCTTTAGATCAGGAATTTCAAGAAAAATGTTTCCGAAAAAACGCGACAAATACTCTAGTACACTGCTCCCATAGTGGTGCAGTACGTTATGAGCATAAAGGTGGGGTAGGGTGTTTGTGAAAAGGTAGCTTGACAGCTCGCCTAATTGGCGTGAAATGTAGAGCGTTAGATCGCTCATCGGAAGGTCCAGTGTACGATCTTCGGTACTCCGCTCACTTTAAAAAAATCTTTTTGTATTTCGGCCATTCCAGAAAATTTGAAACCAATCAGTCAAAAATTGGAAACTATTTACAAGTGAAACAATTTCTTTGGTTGTACAGAAAAATGTGTAAATTTTACTGATCCAGCAAAATAAACCTGTCGTAGTAGGAAATAGTAGTTTTACGAGTGACTGAAATAGGAGTTTGAGTACTGGTGCTGGGTTGGCACTTACAGAGCAGTTTTTCATAGGTTATCATAACGTTAAAATTAGCAGTTATGTAACGTACTGCATCTATAAATGTGTGAACTTTATTTAACTTGTGATTGAGTGTTATTTTATTGCAGAATTTAAGTTGCAGTGGCTTCTGTGTTAACTGAAAACCTAGGAATTGTGGTGTCACGTCCGTTACCAAAATAATAAAAAAGTTTACATAAATTTTTAACAGAGGATCAGAGAAAATTTTCAATTTCAGATCCAAAGTTAGTTTTCGTGGAGTTTCCTTTGCAGAAATTTAGAAGCCTGCAAATTGCTTTAATTTAGAGTTTTAAGGGTAACGGACGTGATACGTTTTAAGCAACCTGCATGTTTTTGTCATGAGCAAGATTCTTCATAACGTTTGTGTCTGCAAAGTACATTTGAATTTCTCTTTTTTGGTTGAAGGCATATCAGCGTGTGTTTCTTCTTTCCCTTCCAGTCACAGACAACTTATGTTTGACATGTGTTGTGATGTGAAAAACGAAAATTGCATGTACAATGAATGTGAAAAATCTGCTCCCTGAAGATGCTAACTTGGATAAGAAAGTTAAAATAAAAAAGTGGGAAAACGTTTCAGGTTATTTGTAAGTTACTGAAAAGGTGGTACAGGTGAATCACGCAATTGGAGAATTAAATGTTTACTTGCGAAAGTTCAAAACTCACTGTTACGAGTATTTTGAAGCGTGCAAAGAGAGAGAGAGGTGGAAAAACTGAAGTGGTCATTCAAATTGACTTTTCAGAAAACGCTGTGTGAACAGCTCAGGACCAGATACAGAGTTCACATTGGAAGCAGCGACAAGTGACAATATTTACTTGCTGCATATGGTACGGATCTTACGTAAAATCATTAGCCATCATAAGTGACAAAACGACTCATTCAAAGTATAGTGTCTGGACTTTTCTAAAAGTAATTCGAAATTTCATTAGATCAGAGTTTCCAGAGGTGACCTCTTTAATGATTTTCTCGGATAATGATTCATCACAATTCAGAAATAAATATATTATGTCCAACTTATGTTATTTTGAAGAGGACTTAGGTGTTAATGTTGAATGGAATGCCTTTGCAGCTTCGCACGATAAAGGGGCTGTAGATGGTGTGGGGGGAACTTTGAAAAACCTAGTTTGGAGAAGAATGTTAGCTAAATCTGTAAGAGTTAATTCTGCTTTCGAGTATCATCACACAGCTGAGGAAATTTGCACGAATATCTCTCTCTTTTACGTGCCCAAGGAGGACATTGAAGGAAACAAGGTACTTTTGGATGCACGTTGGAATTCAGTGTTAACAATTCCTGGCTTGCTTCGCTACCACCACTTTCAACAATGTGACAAACACCATATGTTTGTTAGTGAAACTGTTCCTTCTAAGTTGATAAAGGTACAGGTATTTGAAGATGAAGTTGATTTTGAGCATCTTCCAAGCCATCAGCGTGTAAGGTACACTGATGTTTATAGTAGTGATGATGATTGATGGTTCTTTCTCATTTTGCAATTTCTCATGCCATTCTTTTCATTATATTGCAAATTGTACTGTTATATTGTTTGAAATATTTAATCAACACTCTTACAGATATTTCACATATGTTGAATATTCTCTATTTTGTTTTTAATTACGTTTTGGTACATAAAAGATGAAGGAGTCTCGTATTAAGTTTAAATAAGTTTTGTTACAATAAAAGATGAAGTAGTCTCCTTACCTGTCAGTAAACTTACTAAATTTATTGTTTAATGTTACATTCATGTGTTCACTGAAGAGTTGGATATGATAAACTTGTACTTGTCACGTCCGTTACTTTCATCGGTCACGTCCGTTACTCCAACTAGGACACACAAACTCCTGATTAAACTCAATCATTTAATTATGATATAAATATGATCATTAATTAACTTTGTTAATACTTTAAGCAATCCATAGGAGAAAAATGGCTATCGCAGGTGCACCAGAAACGCAGAGATGTAGCATTTTGTAAACATATGTAGCTCTCTTCCTTCCGTGCGAGTCACGTCCGTTACCAGTGTCCCAATGCCTGTATATACATGTAGCTATGTCTCAATAAATATACGAATACAACTGTATACAGAGTAGATTATTATCTATCGTTTGCAGGCTTTCTTAGTTTGTATGTACCACTTTTAACTCTGGGGTTGCATTAAATAGCCGTGCGAATGTCACGTCCGTTACTTTGGAATGGCCGATTTATAATTAATTGTCCCCTTTTGCATTTTTCAACAAATTACACAATTTACGAAAATGACCTAGAAAAGTCACGTTAAATGTGTTTTTTCTTTAAAAGTTACAAAAACAACAAACATTACGTTTAACACAAAGGTTTTGCAACGTTCATTATCCTCATGTAGTACATCGTTTAGAAGATGGCTGAACAAATGGAATACGAACTTCCGGCAAGCTTTACGGCGACCGCTTGGCGAAAAAACTACGTTTTTATCAGAGAGTAAAGATCAATTAAGTTTCTTTGCTTCTTCCATCTTCGATATTACATAATTTCTGAATGGTATGTATGAGCTCTCTTGTGTTCCCGATATCTTAATTTAGTTCCTGTTTCTTTTTTTAATATATAATAAATTTAATTGATGCTGTTAGTGATTTGATATCTAAATTTTAAGATTACTATTGGATGATTAATTTTGGTAATATGTCCCTCATACTCTTAAATGTTTTACATGTTCAGTAGCAATCAGCAAACCACCACCACATGTTTCTGGAAAGGCTGACTGATTTAAATCAAAACCTATATTTTTTAAAAAGTAGAAATAAAGTGCAGTATTTTTTTATTTTTTTTTAAATCATATGTAAGCTTCAAAATTCACGTTCCAGTTCTTATGTGATAATAGGCTGTTATGATGTACACCCAAACCAAAGTGATGGACATAGAATTTTAAGAAACTATTTGATTGGTTCATTTTATATTATATGCGATATTTCAGAAGAGAACGTAGGAACCCAATTCACATTATAAGTTTACAATCTGTATTACAAATATGTTTATTTTTGTAACAGTACGAAAACGAACACACAGAAAACAAAAAATCCAATTTTAGTTTACAAAACAAAAATTGTTGTTTCGTAACATTACCTACTTTTTATTATGCAAAATGTATTTCTATCAAATTATTTAATTTCTTCACAACTTGCTCAAAAATAATTTATTCTTAATGGAAGTATAAAGTTTATCTATGTGCATGCTAAAGAATGAATATGCAAATCCACTATTGATTTCAATGTATTAAATAGCTTTGAATTTTATTTAAGGCCTTTAGGCAAATTTAGATCAGACGAATGGATGATAATGAGAGAATTGGTGGAATGAAGAAAGTGGGAGGAAACCCACGCACACAGTTTTCGTTCACCACGAAGTCCACATGGCACGAGCCGGGATCGAATCGTGGACTCCACGGACCAAAGGTGAGCGCTCCCCACTAAGCGACCCCGGCTTCAAAATAGCTCATAGTTCATGGAATTTATTGTTATAACATGTTTCCAAATTGATAGTACAATTTTTAGAGCTGAAAACTCATAACTGAAAGGAACTCAAATATCTCAAAGAAAACTAAATCGTGGAACATTTCGTTTGTGACATGTAACGTGGAAAAAAGAAGCAATTGCGATTATAAAATTTGCGGTTACTAGGAAGACAGGAAGGCCTAGACGTCATTTTAGGAGAGCTGATACGTAGAAACATTGTAAATCGTTTCTTTTTCGAACTTAATTACGTTTTATACGCCTCTGTAACCACATCATTCATTGTGTACGAACGAAAGTAAAGTAGAAGTTTCATACATGTTGACTTTCTTTTGTAAAATATACCATAAGTAACGCCAGATCTTTCCATTTCAAAACTATTACAATTTATTGTAATTGCCCATTTTTCATCGCTATCTTCCGTAGCGAACACTACATATTTGTGAATTTTACTTTCTTGTACACGGCCTAAGGTATTTGAAAAGGAAAACCAACTTCGTTTCGGTATCAGTGCCGCAAGTTGTTTAAATCATTTTTTTTTTATTTAAATAAAATAATCGATTTAAATAATAAAAAAAAATAATCAACATTTTTTTTAATCATGATTTTTTTCAACCCTGGTTTCTGGTTTTACGAAATATTTCCAATCCACAAAAGCAGAAAGAGGTATATATGAGATCATTAGTGTTTGTAATAAATCATACACAGAAAAATCTACGAAGGACATACATGTAAGTCTAAATGAGAATATAAAGAGTACCAAATATTCAAAAACTACGTCTACACTTTTTAAACGCCTTGTCGAAATTAACTATAATTAAGGATCTAAAAATAATACAAATTTACATGTAAAATCGAGAACAGCATCACTGGAACTCATTATATATTAGAAAAAAAAAACAGGAAATAGACAAGACCATTGTAATCAGATGAAAAGAATTCATAGTGTTAATAAAATTTGGTATCAATGCAATTAACGAAAACTGGTATCAATGCATTTCTGAAACGCTCTGTATGTTAGTGCAGAGTTGCACATATTCATAGACAGTATTCTGAGAAGAAAGAGATGAGTTTATTGACATATTTTTGAATGTGACATGGTCGTGAATTTAAGTTCTTTTTGAATGTTTAAAAAGGAGCCAGATTCGTTAAGAAGTCTATGTTTTTGGTATGCGAATGGTAAGAAAAGTTTTTAAGAAAACTGCAGGATTTCTTGTAATACTGGTGATCTATTCTGATAGGAGATATTATACAAATGTGCTTTAATGACGTTCTGACATACTAATAATAGCTGCATGAAAGTTATTCTACGTGGAAGTAGTAATGGAGATGAAGTAAATGTATTTATTCTGCATGTCATCTTTCTGGAATTGGATTACGCTTCCTTAATAAAAGATGAGAATCAAATTGAACTAATTATAATGATCTCCGCTTGTATAAAGTTACTGCATCGCATAATGGTATTCGTTTGTAAGCACTCTAATTAGATCTGTTTGCTCTTGAATTTGGGTTTCGTTAAGTAAACACTTCAGATAACATCAGTGGTCTTTCTTTGTTATTATAAGATTACTTATGTTATAGATCATACGATAATATATTGACTAATACTGTTTTGTAAGAAAGAAACAGTAATATAATAGAAACATACAGGATGATTAAAAACTCACAACCATAAACATTTGCTAACTGGGAATCCTTACATTCTACTAAAGAAAAATGCTTCCTCATGTTCTGTATAACAGGTCTAAGGAGAAAAGTGTATGTATAGCTTATGGCCAGGCCATATACATATACACCCTTTCTACTACAAATCCACCAATACGCTCTTAAACTCGTCTGCTACTGAGAATTGTGTGGGCCGCCATATTGGCTTTAAACAAACGGTTGCCTAGGAAATCTGCCATTTAATCTCTTGAAAAGTAGGCTTGTGCTCTGTAATTAGACACATCTTTTTAACTGATATTTGTTATTATTTACTTACTTCAAAGTTCAGTTGATAATAAAAGTATAAAATATTTACGGATCTAATGAAATATTAGAAGAAATATCGTATTTCATCTGAAAACCCACCTGTTGCATTATAACAATGGCGTTATCATATTACCGTTTGTACATGCAAAGATGAAAGTAATATTGTCAAAGTCACTGTACAGTGGAACATTATCTTAACTAAATGGTGTAACAGATAAATCACTATGTCCGAATATGGAAGAAAATAACTGACTGAAACATACAAAGACGTATTTAGGGGTGAGTCCGAGGAGTTTTTGGTAGAATTAATATAATTTTAGGCATAATTATGTACATTTAATATACATTTCATGCCCAGACACACCTTGGAACCCCCCCCCCCCCCCGAAAACCCGTGGAACCTCCTAAAACCAACTTCTGGTTAACTGTTTGCCCAAACACATACATTACCTTGGTGCACGCGAACATTTACTGGTAAGATCCACTTTTGTGAAGTTACCAGCAGATGAATCGCCTATATTATAATCACTGAGTACAAGGACCAAGCACTTTTTTTCATTATTTCATGTATAGACGACATACTTTAAAAAAAAAAAAAATTGAAACTCAGTAAATTAGCCGATCACTTTTATTACGCTCATACAATGTTCTATAACACTGTTTCCAGTGTTTTGAAACAAGCCATAATATAGATCAGGCATGGCCAACAGAAAGGCCGTAAGCTTCACGCGGCCCGTCATGTAATTTGTAATGCCCGCGATAAGATAAAAACTACAGTAAATTATATGTAATCAAATTTGATTTAAAACCTTATAATTACAATCAAGTATTTGAATTTAAATATATTTATGGCCTTCAAGCATCTAAGACTCACGGTAAAAGGATAACGGAAGGAGTTGGCCGGGGTTGAAGGCACCACCTCCGCAATTGTGTGGTGTGGCTGAGGTCAAACTCTGGAAAAACCTGTCAAGACAGTTGGCCGTTGGGATCACAATAAGTATTCTACGAATATATCATTATTCCAATAGTAAAACGATTTTACAAAAATAGCAATTAAATACATCCATTGCCTTGAAAAACTACCAAGTTTATTTTTATTCAAGTTCTGTCTACAAGTGTTTGGCCCGTCATCATCATATAATGGTCCTCGTACAGAAAGAAGTTGGCCACGCCTGATACAGGTCTTCCTAACTTGAGAATATCAAAGAAATTTCAAATCGAACATACGTAGTTTTCTTTCGGTAACATAATTATCTGCACCGAGTTTCAGAGAAGTTTGAAGTATTATTAGCCATTGCAAATGCTAATATTGTGCCACATGTATTCAAATGTACAGCTTTGTCGTAACTAACACTGTTACATAACGTACTGTGTGAAGATATTTGGTATATTTTTATATACGTTTTTTTTTTCTTGAGTTCCTCTATTTTGTTGAGCGTCTCCTTCCGATGACTGAAGAGTGACGTCACTCTAGTTGCTTTGCGCTTGATCGGCGACTACCACCTCACTTCGTGATTTACTCAGATGCGTAGTGGTCTCTAGTTTGTTTAATGAAGTTAAATCAGTGTTAAACCAATTCCAGCAAAATGGAAGTATATTATTATTGTTAGTAATCCGTATGTTGACGGAGAAATAGCAAGCGTGTTATAATAATGAAATGAGTTTATATTTTGAATGTTTAAAGTGATGTCTGCCAATGAGCCCGAGCTTTTTAGAAATCATCTAACTAATTATTTGAAATACGTTTCTCTAGATTTTCGTTCGGAACGGGACGGAGAGGGAAAGTAAGACTAGGTTCTGTACAATAAGTCTCAGAATTCAGGATAGTTTAATACATGGAATCTGTCCTCGTAGTTATTTTCTAGATTCCATACAGAGTAGATATGCACCCCTTGTACGTAAACGTAGGTCTAATTATAATAAATCTACGCTATTGCTTTTCCCTGATATTTGCAGTTCCATTAGGATTTTGAGGATTATCCATACAGTCTTTATTTAATCGGAGAGATAAAAAATTACATCATTCATGTTATAAATGGGTAAAGTACCTACCACTAGCGTGAATATCAAGTAAGAATTTGTAATAAAAAATATAAACCATTACTGAAAATGTTTTAGTGAAATTTTAATTACACATACCGTCAACTGGGGTAATTTCGGACGATTTTCAAGTAACTTTCAGTGTAGTTTGCTAACGGTTAAAGTTAGAATTTCGGTTTTAATTTCCACAGATGTATTATTGATCTAGAAAAAGGATACATAGTGCTACTCAAAATTACCACTGAAGTATAATAATATAAAAAAATATAAAATGTGTCCGAAGTTACCCCACTGGTCGGTGTAATTTCGGACACAGTGCATTTCAGTGATTATCCAATTTTGTCCTTACTTTATTTTCTTTTATATGGGCCAGTCTAGTAACTTTGTACTTCGGCCCGTCACGATTCGCCTTTAGCTGTTAAAATCCAGACCCATGCCCCTGCCGGGACTCGAACCCGGGACCTTCAAACCGATGGCCTACCGCCGCAGACCGCTCGGCCACCTTTTGTCCTCGGACGATGAAACATGAGATGAAAAAAAAATTATGACTTCGCACAGGAAATGAAACCTTTACGTTACCTTCCTCATTCGGATTTATTTTTGAATTTTTAGCTTTTGTTTCACGCTATTGTAAACCTACCATCGTATATTTTCATTTTTATTATTAGAATTATCTTATTATTTATATTAGTATTAAGATTTTGGTCAATAAATGATGCGGTAGTTCTGCGATTTGAACTCGATACAAGGCATCAAGTGTTAAATATCAGGTTATGTATTTTAAACAATCATTCCATTCCCAGACGCTTCGAACATCGCAATCATATAACAGGATGTAACTCAATCGAATATTGGTAATATTAACACGAACGCACGTATGTTATTGATACGAAATTGAGTCATTCCACCTGAGAATCTGACACTATTGACTTTCACAGGAAATCAAGTGATAGTAACTGAATATAGGTATTGAATTAATATGTCCGCAACACCTGCGTCTGACTTTCAGTACGTAAGAAGACTGATCATCTCACACAAAATGAGACGAAGCCGTTAAATAACATTAGATCACTTATGAAATATTCCTATTACATCAGGAAATACATAAGCTTTGACTCAGATGTAAGTTATAACGTTCTACCATGGGATTATTTTCAAAGAAAGATAGTGCTAAAAACACATCAAAGTATCGAATTCATTAGCTGAGGTATCGAGACCCATCTCTAATTTTATATTGGAGACTACATTTTGAAGCATCGTTGGTATCGAGAAGTAGCAAGCATCGGTATTAATAGATACCTCAACTAATGAATTCGATACTTTGATATGTTTTAGCACTGATATCCTTCTTTGAAAATAATCCCAAGGTAGAACGTTATAACTTACATCTTAGTCGGAGCTTACGTATTTCCTGTCGCGATAGGAATATTTCATAAGTGATCTAATATTGTTTATCGACTTCGTCTCATGTTTCTGTGAGATTTTGAGAAAGCTTTCAATTGCCTCCTTGCCAGTAGTACTTAAATCACTTGAACATCAAGGCATCGAAAATACACACATGCTCAATTTTTTTTTCGCATATCTTTATTTGACAGTTTTTGACAAATAATATTTTTCTCCTTGGATTCTGACGTTCGCTTAATTGTTATACTTGTAAAATATGTAAAAGCGAATATTTCCTGAAATTTTGTCACAAAAATATTAGTAAATAACGAAACTAGAAAGAAAAAAATATTGAGAAATTATCGAAAAATTTCTAATTCAGATATCTGACAACAGAGGGAAATTCGCAGGGAAATTTAGAGGAAAAAAAAAAAGAGAAATTGTTTTCGCTCGCCGAAACAGTCCATATCTTTAGTACTATCTGAAACTGAAAATAGAGGAATGTTCACTCAAATGAAACATTACGCAAATAAAGGTTACAGATATAATGCATGTGCTATATAATCATGCGACAGAAACTACTATATTCCCCGAAATGGAGCGAAAAAATTATAAAATCTCATTTAACTTTCGAAGTGAAGACTGTCAAATAAACGGTGCATCAATAAATACTTATCAAGATGTTATACCATAAAGTCCTTGAGGCGCAGTGGTTAGGCTTTGGACTTGTTGTCTGAAGGGTCCCCATTCGAATCTCCTCATATTCCTACTTTTTTTTTTAATAGATTTTCCAATATAAAACGGTGTTATTTACTTTTGTAGTTTGCGAAAAAAATTCTTTTTTGTATTCTCTTATTGCTTATAGAATGGTCTTTTTTACATTACGAGTAGACACTCAGAAAAGTGTAAGTGTTGTGTATTAAATTCAAAAACAGTAAATATGTGCTGAAAACTGTATTCTCATGTAAGGTTTAGCAACAGATCCTATGAATGCATGTGCTCGAGGGCAGTTACACATCTAATATGTAAACTGAACCCATATTTAAAATTAGTCATGCACATTACGCTTCGAATTCCCAATACGTATCAGAACGTTATATGTATAAATGTTACTTTCATCTTATTTATAATATAATTGTCTAACCCTTGATTTAGTTTTCGAAAGGTAACAGTGTAAAATACCCACAGGTTTCTAGATTATTCTATTATTATTATTATGTTAGTCGTCCTGAGTTTTCATAGATAGTGATATAGAAGATGAAATTAAAAATTTCAGTTGGCAGAATGTAAAACGTATAATTTAGAAATAAACTATATTTTACGTAAGGATAAGTATGTTTACGTTATAGATATAACCAGTGTAATTTCTATATTCCACTTCAGCAAGTTTTTTTTTTTTTTGTTATAAATCTGGGTGGCTGAAGTGGAAGAGAGTATTTTATTTACGAGTTTTTTAAAACCAGAGTGAGTACTTCATGCATTGTAGTAAAATAGGAATAAAAATGAAAGAAAAAATAACTGTAAAACATTAGAAGAAGGTTATTGTATTTCTGTGATGTAAGCGATCAACATGGCGGCAGCAAATACTTTACCAGCATTAGACTTGTTACGATAAGAAAGATCTTCTACATTTCTGCATGTGTGTGCAAATCACAGCGAAACTGAAAATTGAGACCTTCCAATAAGGTAAAAGGAACTACTCGGTGTTTCTCGACGATTGTCTGCCGATAACTACAAATACTGACATTTATCTGAAACATTACGGGATATATAAAGTAACTTTTCCAAATGTCTAAATAGTGAGCATTCTTTTGAGTTGCTATTGTTTAAAATGTATAAATTAGATTAATTACAACTATGATAACAGCACTAACCTAATAAGATGGTTTGTAGGGGAATTTCCAAATAATATAGTTGTTCATATCGCTTACTGCGAGAATGCTGCAATCACCGCAAAAGTCTTTTTCTGCCTGTTCTACAGAAACAGAAAGTTCTGGGTGCAGATGCACAACACGAAAGTTTGTAAGAGCACTTGTAAATTGTCTGGATTTTAATCCATTAGGACGTCTCTGAGAATATGTGGAGTCCAATAGTCTCCAACAAAGCTCTTTGTTACTTGCAATTCAGTAGACATAGTTTGAACACCTGACAAAATCCATGCCGAGGCGAACCGCACAGTCAACAGGAGGACCTAGGTGGGCGTGCCAATTCATTTGGCACTTCAATGTACAGTTTTTCTTTTGGTAAAAAATTTCAGATTCGTGATATGCACTTTAGTTTGTAAAGAAATCTAATTTTAAAAGAAAAATTTCGACAACATTGTGGAGTTTTGCTGGAGAGTAATGCACTGGAGTAAAATATGATCTGTTAGAACTTAAGAAAAATCAAGAGTAGGAGGATACAATGAAGTTGAGATAGTGATGGCTACTTTTGCATTTTCAATAACTGGTATTCAATCAATCTGAACTTCAGAAATATATCAACGCCTAGCAAACGAAATTTAATCGTTGTCAGTAATGCCTGTGAATATTTTTATTGAATAAATACGTTTAGGGCTGCCACAGTCTTCCCTTTCGATATGGCATTATTCTAGAGTTTTAAAATCAACGCTTTTTTCTATTTCTGGATCGAATTAAGCGCCATATGGAACCACGAAATAACAAAATAGGCGTTTTGAGGTTGCAGCTTTCTTGGATTTCAGAATTCAAGCCATCATCTTATATTTCATATGTAAATGTTTTCGAATTTAAAATCGTAGTCATAACGTTTAGAGTATAGGGATCTTAACTTGAAGAAAAATGGGATACTATTTCATCATTCATCCCTTTTAGTTTGCCAGATAGAATTTTGGACTTTTACCCTGAAAATGAAACTGAATTTCCTTCCAAAAATACATATGAAGAGTCAATTTTCGGGCTATTTCGGGTTCTGTGCTTTCTCTGTTGGTGAAATGTCCTACTATTGAACGGAATATTCCTTTCCTGCTGAAACGTAGAACTGTCCATGGAAAAAGCGGCAAAACGATTGGCGAACCATTGTGTCTTACGAGGTTTTCAACATTAAAACAGGTTTTTCTCAGAAAAGCATTTTTGACATTTTTTCCCTTACCATTCAAATATGAAATTTTTGAAAATTGGAATTCTATTAAGCTTGTATTGTGAAATTATCTCAAATATCCATAAACTCAATCTCAGTACAATTTGAGTGGAAATTCGCACCCACTGAGAATACCTTATTATTCCTTGGCTAATTCTAAACAAGATTACTCGATGCAAAATGTTCTTAGGATGCTCACACCCAAAAATCCAGATCGCAATCAAACTTTGTATATCGATTAGGAAGGTATCTAACAAAAATCTTACAATATATTTTCTAGAACTTGCCGTTCAGTAGGAAAGGAGAAACATTCCTGTAAATATTCGTTCAAGTAGCTCTGATGGAGCAAGAGGTAGAGCGTTAAACAAGAAGATTATGATAGTAAAAATGGCGGAAGTCATCAGTTGAGCACAGGGATTGGGGATAAGATAAAATGAATTTTATCGGTAAGGACGCTTCTACTAAACAGAAAATTTACATGTGGAATAGAATGTTAACAGCACTTTCAGGTATACCCACCGCTAACCGGGGGTGTGCCCCCCCTCGGCTAAGACCGCCCAGGTCATTTCCGAACCACCTGTCCCCCTTCCACGCCTTGCTTCGATCGGTGTGCATCCAGCCCTGGTTTATTTATATACATCCTTGCTTTCTGTAGCCGCTCAAGCAATTATTAATAATAAATATGAACATATAAAAATATATTTCGAAAAAAAAAATCCTGCACCACGCTAAGAACTTGAAATCGGTGGTTTCGCTATTGTATTTACAGTGCACGTGTTACATAAGAACCCAAGTGACGTGTCTTATGATGATGACATCCGCCGTTTTTACTATTTTAATCCCCATCTGAGTGTTTGCTTATAGTGCGAGACGTTCAGAGTTCGAGTCCTGTCGTGACGTGATTTTCTTTTTTACTTTTTCCGTAGCACCTGTGCAATTGTTATATCCTACAATATGCTTTCGACAGGTAAAATGAATGGTATTTCATATAGCTTTTTGTATTTTCATTTTTATTTCTATTTTTGGATTATTTATTTAAAATTGCGAATTTACCTGGAACAATAATTATTATATGTTTACATGAAAACAGAAACAGTATGAGAATAAGAATAAATAAACGGTTGCATTATTCGGGGAATTATTATTACTGATTCGGTAATTGTAATATAACGCGTTTATTTATTCTTATTTTCATATTGTTTCTGTTCTTTATGTGAACACATTTGTTCTAGGTAAACTAGCAGATTTTAAATAAATGGTACAAAAAGAAAAAATACAAATGAAAAAACAAAAAGCTATAAAACAATAACATTCACTTTACATGTCAAAAGCATATTGTAATATATAACATTTGCAGAGATGGAACAGAAAAGTAAAGAAAAGGAAAAATACGTCGCGAGCAGGACTTAAACCCGGGATCTTTCCTACCGTAAGCTAACGCTCTACCTTTTGTTCCACCAGAGCTGCTGGAAGGAACGTTTATAGTACTGCTTCTACTACTCTCCGCACGTCAGATCCGCTCTCTCGTTAATTATCATTATAACATTTCCTACTAAAAGGCAGGTTCTAGAAAAAATGTAGGATTTTTGTTAGATAGTCTATCGATACACAAAATTTGGTTACTATCTGAATTTTTAACAGTTGGATGTTTTGGTGTCAGTTAATTAAAGGGAAAATTTTGTTGATTGACAACAATGTAAAGCGTATAACAACTAACAGTCTATCACCGAGACTTCTCCGACTACGTGGCAGGGAGAGTGTAGGCTGCCTGCCTACCAACTTTCAAACCTTAGTTAATATCAGATGGTAAGAAAACAGTATTTTTCAGTCTACAAATTGCTTTATATGTAATTATAAATCAACTGAGACCCATATCTGAGATTTTGTAGTCTGTGGTTTAGGAAAATATTACAATTTGAAAAAATCGCCATCCTTGATTTAAAATGACCACACAAAACCATTTTCCACACCGTTCGAGCTAGAGAAATGATGGTGTACCGCCACAACTAGGTCACGACATAAGAAAACGTTTAAAAAAGTCGCCATCTTTAAACCAAAATGGCCGCCCAAAACAAATTTTCCAAACCACTGAAGCTAGAGAAACGAAATTTGGTATGAAGGTGTATGACCAAGAGTAGGTTACAATAAATGGGATAAACTTTCCCTATGGCGGCGCAGTCACCCGGAGAGTTTGATTACGATAACCGCCACAGCTACTGAAGCGAAATTTGGCGTGAAGGTAAATTATCAAGATTACGTTCCGAGAAACACATTAATGATCAAAAAGTCGCCATCTTGAATCCAATATTGCCGACTAAGGAGGCATATTTAGCAGAAACAAACTTATTTCGATTGAGAAGGACGTGGATCATTATCATATATTTTCTACCCGCACGATTGTACTTTAGCGGTTCCATGTATTAAAGCTATTTTTGGCCGCCATCTTGAAAAAAATATTTTTTTCCCTTTATCTTCGGTATTTATGGGAAAATCTCGACCAAACCTGAACATTTCTACTCAGACTATTAAAACTATTTAAATAAATGGTTCATTTATTAAAATAGTACAAGTAAACTGCTTGCTACAGGTACGAAACAACACAAAGGATTATGTCTTGATATTTTATTACTCAAACTTTCAGAATACAGACAATAAAATCAACAAGCTGTGATGTACAAGAATTACGTCTCTAGTGCGTTCTATTAGCTACAATACAAGTCAAGATAATATACAAATATAAATAACTATCTTACTTCGAAGCAGCAAACCCTCTTAGGTATTGAAAGACAGAATACCTTGTCAAATACATATTATACACTATATTGCGCTTAGTCAAATTTCTCACCTACTATGCAAACTTCTATTAAAATATCATAGTTATTTTCTCATAAATAAAATGGAATCATATTGTAAATTAAAACTTCGACAAACATTCGTGTGCATCAATATTATATAGCTTTATCTTATCGTATCACAAAAGCAGCAGTTTACAACACGAATATAAAACCGTCAGCCAAATTCGACTTAAAATGTGTTTCTTTCGGTCTTGAACTTCAACAGCTTTCAATAACGATAACGATTTCCGTTGAAGTATTCACATTTCTCGTGATTTCTTAACTACTAGGTATAAAATCATAAATATTAAACATACATTTCTAGAAACACACAATTACACTGAAAATTCATTACACGGACATTCACACTCAGACGCTAAAGAAAGTGAAAATCACAATTAGCAACGAGCACCTCCCTACTGTAGGAAAAAGGAAGAAACAAATGAGTTTTTTTCAGCTATTGAAATGGTCACGAATAAATAAAAACATATGAACTATATAATGTGACTATAATGGTCATGTTTTAGTAATAATATAACAATAATTCACAGCCATATTAAATTCACTACTGGATGAGGCCTCTTCCGGAGGTAGGAGTTGGTCTACTACTACCACGCAGACCAGACGTGTTAGGAGAGGAGAGTCGGAGCTCTTAACTGTCTTTTATTCATAACAGCTCCCCAACTGCATCACGATCTTGAGTGGGCACCGTTCCAGACCCTCTCGCCTTGGAAACAAATCCCTTGGCAGAGCCTGGAATCGAACCCGGGACATCACGATCAGCAATCAGCGATGGTAACCACTAGACTAGCAGGGCGTTCTACTCGTATGTGTATCAGAAAATATATATCAAATGTTAAAAATATGAATTAGAAAAACAAAACATGTATGGGTCATATTAAAACAAAACAAACTGAAATATATTAACACTGATTAAAGTATACAAGAATTCGGAAACTCGTTATTTTGCTTGCTATAAATCCTCAGATCCTCCTTGCAACGTAATATTGGTTACGCGTGAACAGTAGCGAAACGTGGGGATAGACAGCGTCTACCCACTTTTAAAATTATGCATTATTTACTTTGTTTCACTGGTAACAACTTTGTTCCACAGCTTTGATTTGCTTTATCACTGACACAGCAGCTACTTTTATGTTATAATACATTCTGTTATATGTTTGACAATAAAGCAAATAACATTAGCACTGTACTAGGGGTTCTGGCTGGACTGTGATGGGAGGTAGCTGGCAGGAACCAGCAACTACATATACGCAAAGTAAGAGAAGCTTAAACTCTAGACAGTATTCTAAGTGTCTCTCTTCGCGGCTGCTTTCGAGCTGGGTCGTGTGACACACACACAGAAACACAGAGAGAGTATGTCTATGTACTTGCTTGTGTAAGTGTTCCACTATACAGCCAAGAAGTTGTACAGCACTCTGCGAAGACAAGTCTGTCTACAAATTCGCATGTGTGATATCATCTATGCAAATACAGTGATGCACGTGCACGAGAGGGACTTTTCAGCTCGAATCGGTCTTAGTTGTTAAATGCAATTTATATTATTATTGAATAACACTTTTAGCGTTGTAGGCATTTTCTTGAAAGTTGCTGTCTGTGACAATGGAAATTTTGAAATTTTAATCAACTTTATTCTCTAATTTTCCCCAGTTACTGTTTTTGGCTAGAAAAAGAGTTTTTCGTTGAGTCACTCTTACTTGTGTGGGTGCTTTTTGCTTTCAATGCAGCGCCAAGTTATCAATTTTGAAACCAAATCCAGGTATTTTGACATTCATTTAACTACTAAATAGTCTAACTTTACCATTGTTAATGTAGAAAAAGTTTTGTGAAGTTTGTATTTCTGAGCCATTTTAATAACTGAAGAGTATGGGGAGAAAACAGAGATTGTCGATTTCTAACGATTTTGTACTGTATAACTCATTCTATTGGGGAAAACCAGAACTACAAAGCTGTCCAACAACGAAGAGTTAAAACTCAAAAATAACCACAGGAGACACTACTACATATTTGGTGAGCCATTTAAACATTAAGCGATTAAGGAATTAAAATCTGATTTTCGCAATAAACCTGTTTTGTGATATTCCTTGTATTTTTCCGACACTCTTCTACTAAGGACTTAAATACGTCTCGATCCAATTGACCTTAAATGTCCAAAATCCAGAAATATCCATGCCCCAGCCAGAATTCGAACTCAGAATGTTGGACGCCTGACACCTCAGACTGCACAACTACTGTGGTCGTTTGTCGATATAGAATTTCTGCCACATTATGCTGATGCCCAAGCAACAAAATCGTAAACATTTTTTTCGTTGCTAGCATAGGATTTTAGCTTTTTCGTTTGCATTCGTAATTTTCAGTCATCCACTGTTTACAATACCATCTTAATTCTGTGGGAGTGTACACATGGATTTTTTCATGGTGCGTGCATATCCTATTACAGCGGTGACTAATATGCAGCGTCAAGTACTGTTGTGTCGATTTGAAATAGTGTAGTGAGTTTAAGTGCTCTGTGCCCTTTTGAAGATGCTTAATATTAAGAAATCGAGTTCTTTAATGGTTACATTGCTGTTAATAATAGAACTGCTTGTTATATAGTAGCAACACGGGAATATTTATTTTACTTTTGACATTTTCTTGTTCCACATTGTCTACTCATTTGTTTATCGCACGCTTCGCCACTGAGCGTGAATATGATTTTGGATTCATAATATTCATTTGGAATAAAGTACAAGGAGGTGAATAATTAATTTTACTGCTTTGATTTGTTCAGCATGAACGTGTGAACTTTAATCATATTCTGTAGGTTATATAGTCAAGTCAATTATTTGGGTTCAGCTAGAACTTGTGGAATACGCTCAATTACATTTCCTGCCTCTAGTCCATAATACTGGAATAAGCAACCATACTACATCAATTTATCCTTAGGTCTGGCACCTTTTAAACTAGGCTTTGCAGTGAATATTTGATTTTTTAAATGTTGAACTACAAAGTTCAATCGTGCTAGTTGCGAAAGTTAAATCATACCATTAATGATTAATGGAAGTACGATTAATTTTACTTGTATTTGATTGCTACTCTCTGGAGTGATTGAGTTAATCTGGGCATTGTTTCCACGGAAAGTAATTTAAATATTCATATAGCAACACATACAAGACTTTCCTTTCTTCAGAATTCTAATAGGTTAGATATGCAAACCTAGTGCGTGTCCCTGAATAGCGTTAATTTAAATTTTTCAGCAAAAAGAAGCTCAATCTTTCTTTAAACGGCTTCTGTTATATGGGCTTATTTAATGAAAAATATTTTTCCTTTAATTTATTATGAATATTACCAATAAATTGTTTTCAATTACGTTGCTTAAATTTTAACAAGTGATGGATTTCTGTTTTGGACGATTTGTATTGTATATATGAAATTTATAAGTGGTTATTTCAACAACTGAAATATTATTTCTTTGTTTCAAAAGTTACATTCGACCCATATAACCCTTGCTCTCTGCTACTGTAATGAAGTTCATTGTTTCTAATCAGTAGTATGCCACTTCTGTTACAAGCGTGTATAAGCTTTGAAAATATCACATGACGCCCGAAATTATAAAATTATATTTGGGGTATTAAAGAGCTCCGTCCTGAGTCGAACTCGAATGTAATCCATTTGGCATTAAAACGGCAATTAGAAGCCATAATATAACAAGCAAGTAAATTTCAAAGCGGCTGCCCAAATGTTCAAATGGTATTCACGACTGTTAAACCTAGCACTAAAAGAAAATTTAATGATTTTCAAGCATTCAGATTAGGCTACCTTCCACAAAGGAAATATGCCATTTCACGTTTTAAATCATAGGCCTAGTCCCCCACTTCCCTCCAAACGCAGCTCTTTGCAGAAAAAACAATTTAAACTAATTCATTTGGAAAAGGGAAACTTAAAACTATTTCATTTCATTGAGTATATTTCATCTCGTGTTTTATTTTAAATCATTCGAACGATGTGTGTTCATTCGAGCTTAAATATGAGACTGCAATATTTGAATTTTTGCTCTACCTTATCCAGAACATTTAAAGTGTCTTCTTGTTCCCAAGCTTCATCCCTTTACAATCATGAACTATTACAACATGTTCAGTTAGTTTTTGGTGGGAAGGAAATGAGAAATTGCAAATTTTACACCAGAAAGGAAGTTTTAAATTTTTATGGGTCTTGGTGTGTGTATCAAATTTTTGCCTGTTAGAACATGAAAAGTTACATACTTTGCATGTATAGCTCATTATGCCTTCGTGTCTTATTACATGTTGCATAACAGTTCTATACTCTTTCAAGTCACTTTTACCGCACACATAACAGGAGGACATGGCATGACACGAGTGCTTCAACAAATCACGCTTTGTGATGAATCTTTTTGAACAAAATCTACATTTGCTATCAAACTTTTGGCTGGAGTTTGCCATCTTTTCACGACTCTTAGCAGTAGAATCATTCCCTACAGAGTTCAAATTTGTTTCTGTTTTGCGGTGAGATTTGTCTTCAATTTCTTCCTGTTCCGTATTACTCTTCAATTCACCATTCTTTGAGCCGTCGTCGGAGCCTGAATCAGAATAATGTATCATCATATGCTCAACAAGTTGATCTCCGTCACTGAACCTTTCGTTGCAAAGCTGGCAACTCAAAGAGCCACCTTCATCAAAGTGAGAGAAGGAATCTTTTAACAAGAGTGTATCGCCTGACTCGCTTCTGATATTTTGCAACAATTCTTCTGAGTATTCTAATTTACTCCCTTTACAATGGTGAATCTGAACAATATGGGATTTAAAACTAGAATATAATGAAAAAGAAACATCACAAAATTTACACCAATACTGAATTTTACTACCTTCGTGAGTGCTGACATGACTGTCAAACTTACGTTTGCTGTCGATGGAATAATCACATAGCTTACAGTTCAGTAACACCATATTTTTGTGACTTATCATATGCGTTAAAAGATTTCTGTACGATTTAAAACTACCTTTACATAAAGGGCACCTACAACAAGGATGAGCAAGCAACTTACTTTTGTTGAGGAATAATTTGAAGCAAAATTTACACTTCAGTTGTTCAGCTTCTATATCATTACCAAATTCATCTTCCTCATCCCGTATTTTATCTGTGCTAAAACTATTATTTACGAACATGGATTGTCTTTTAAAACTTTTACTCTTCAACAACTTGGAAGTTGATGGTGAGGAAGGAAAATGACTTTCGTTCATGGGTTCATCGTCCAATTCAAAAGTTTCAAACTCTTCCTCTTTTATCCCTTCATGTGAAGTATTGTATGATTCAAGATTCGAACCACACTCCTTGCTGCTTACATTTGAAGCGAAGTGGAATTCACTGTTCCTTCCTACATCAATAAATTCAAATGAAGCCGAACAATCTTCACGTGGCTCTCTTAAGCTGCGATTGGCTAGAACAAACTCGCTGTGACGATAAGCTGTTACTCTGAAACACAAGAAAGGAAATGTCGATATATTCATTTGATGTGATATGATTTATAGCGTAACAGTAGCTCTAACTCCTCTGACTTGCTTTAGATATTAGTGCTTTCACGAGCACGTGAGGAAGCAAATCGGACATAAGAAGTACTGTCATGCACCAATACTACTGACAGAGGAATATTATAGAATGCCTACCTTCATAAAGGGATTTGTTTCCACAGGGATTTGCTACACATAAGGAGCAAAAAATATACTTTTTTCCTATGCCAAGGGTATAACACATGTTAAACAGTTAACATAAGCAGTCGATAAAGAGGCTAATCCATCACACTAAAAAGATGACTAATCCTGGAGCTAGTTCAGCAGAAATTTCTATACACACAACAGTCAAATTATTTAAGGGCAAGAGTCTTCATGATTATGTCTGCAAAACCCAACCCAATGGTCTAGTCGGTAACGTAGTGGACTTCGGATACGAATGCCGCGATAACCTCGACTACGACTCTGTTAGCTAATTTCCCCATCCCTTTCACAGAAATGATCACCTAGGACAGTGCTCGATTTGTGCAATTTCCAGAGAGGGGGAAGAAATAGTGAGGTATGTATTTTGGGATCGTCCATATCCCAGGTTAAAGGTATATATATATATATATATATATATATATATAAAAAGTAAAAGAGAAGATTTTTGCCGAGAGGGGAATAATCCCAACCATCCCCCGCTACAAATCGAACACTGACCTAGGACGTCACCCCTCAGACATGTGGCTGGCTTAGACTATAGCTACTTAGACAGGTTCAAATTGTCAGCATGTTTACACATGCACCAGGTTTCAGAAAACCAGAATTCGAAAGGAAGAGTCACAAAAAATATCACAATCACTTTGCTAGAAGTGTGTTTTTCACTTCAGCCACTGGCAACAGCTTAAATGAGCAAGGTTACTAACTGTATAACTGTAAATTAATACTGAATTAAAAGCTGCAGAGAACGACTTTTAATTCAATACATTATGATTCCATCTAAACAAAACTTCAGAACGATATTTTAATGTATGAAATCTTAAATACGCACAAGGTTGGTTGGTTACTTACTTACATACTGTGACAACCGCACTAACTCTCCTTCATTTTTTATATATTTTTTTTTTGATTTGTGTTTTTATGTCATATTTTTAACATCATGTTTTCATTTTTTTTTAAATTGCAATGGGAAAATAAACGAACCTGGAGAAACCACAAGTGCTTTACTTAGTCCCACGAGATCCCACGAGAAAAATACTTTCGGCCACAACAGACGACTTTTGTCTCTTTGTTTGTTTCCACTTACCAGCACCCAGCAAGAAGATGAACCAGCGGGGGTGTAACTCATTAGTCCTTTCTTTGGACCGAAGCAAGAAGGCTAATTCCATTCGATGTGGCACGTTTCAACCCATATCCAGACTGATCGTCTCTCGTACAACGATTGCAGAACGTGAGAAAGGACATCACAGCAGTAGTACGGAGACAAGAGAGGTGATAAACACACACAGAGAGAAGAACAATTAACGCCAATCGAAGTTTGGAGATTGAAACGCGCGAATCCGTCAACGAATGATATGACCGTTTTCAAATTCGAGGAGGATAAATAATGATGGAGAAAGTGTGGGAACGGAACACCAGCGAACTCCGAAATGAACAGCCCATAGGGAGACCGAGTTTGTATTTCAACAAGAACAGATCGCCAAATAAATCTACGAACATTATCACACTTCTTTTTCACGTAACTATTTCAGGAAAGTGCAGTTTCTGATTTCATAATGAGAGGCTAGGCACTCTCAAAGCACGTGAGAGACCTTCTCGGATTGTTGTCAAGTATAATTATCATTGAAACTTTGTAAGTGTTGTGAAAGTGCTTCGATCATGAAAAATTCTCAGTACAACAGGAGCAAAAACTTTACCACACGACAATGAGCGCTGTGTTTATTCATCGATCTCCGCAACAATACAAGACCAATGGAGGGTTGCAACAGCACCGACATCAGACAGGCAGGTGTGAGGAGACGGCGACCTAAAGGTATGAGATTTCCTTGTTTTTGGCCTCGTCCACAATTTGGGAAATCAGCTGATTCCGACATGAAATCTCAAACTTACTTCGGAAATGTTTTTTTTAAAAAGACGACACTCCTCTCAAAACACTTTCGTCCTTTATTTGTTTGCCACCCCGTTACATATTCTAAAAGAGAATATAAGTGACACAGACGTTGACATTCCTAATATATAATCGTCATCCTTGGCATTAGATGAACTTTTTTTTTCTTCAAGAGAACGGAACTTTGTTATTGTACAATCCGGAACATGTTGCATAGTTAGAAATAACTTAAAATAAGAGAAAAGAACAAGAAACTTTCTTACTAACAAATTGTCTCTAACTAGTCGAGAACAACTTTGTTTTTCTTATATATGTGATTCAGTGTAAATTCAACGGTACTTTCAGTGAGACGTCGATTGTCATTTGAACGTTACTAATTCAGTACTATATGTATACACATGAGAATTCATAAATACTTGGCTTTTGCTTCTGCAAAGCATTCTCAACCGAATTTTGTGTTGATCATATTTAAGTATTCGTTTAGTGTTTTTTTTTTTTTTTTTTTTTTTGTCAATTGTTAAATTTATATCAGAACAATCAGGATACCTTTCAATGAAGTTGTTCACATCGTATGTGTGTTACTAGCGTATTTTCTTTTAATCTTTTGGTACATGGGCACAAAGCTTGCCAAAAATGCAGTGTCATTTAGTAACTTAATTCAATCGTTTGAAGAGCTCGACAATCATTTCTTAATTAATTAATCGCTTGATATAAATAAAACATGGCCATTTTATCAAAGTCCCAGGGCAATCGATTTTGTATAAATACTCGTAGGACATGTACTATCGAGAAAACATTGCAAGATTTTTTTAGTGTACAACATTCATTTCTTTTGTTTATTTCATTTCCACGTGAAATCATAACCATATCTAGCGTATTCATTGTGTGCACTTAAAGACGTCTATATGTATATTATTATTATTATTATTAGAATTTGCGCAAAGTAAAGAGGTAATCAGCTGATCTAGATTATAAGTATGTAGTGTGTAAGAATTATTTTTTTTAGGTGCAAATTTCCATTTTCCTATTCCTAATCCTTTCCATTCATTGCCTTAAAGCCCTGGAATCCGTCCCGAGGGAATGTTTGGAGAGTACCTTACTATTAGTATCCTAGCGTCACCTTTCCTTATCCAAATTACGAGCTATCCTTCTTCAAGTGTTGTGATTGTGGAGGCCACCTTTCAGGTTTGCCAAAGCAAAAGCAACATATTTCGGGTAATGAGTTATTGACTCTTTCGGGAACCAATAACCCATTTCCTTAAGGTCCAACATCCTGACCCGGGGAGCAGTCACCCGACCTCAGTGTCCAAAACCTGAACCTCGCGTAGGGGCGTTGGAAACCCTTACAAAACCTGTCGCACCGAACAGAGACCCGAATTAAGGTTGTATTTACAAATATAGTAGCTCGTAACCGGAACTCGTAGGACTTTTTGTCTTCGTAACTGCGACGCGCCGAAATAGTTATTGCGCCGTACGATACGACGTCGGTAGTGATGCTTTTACAATAGAGATTTCTAATAATTTTCTAATGCATCTAAATATTATCTTATAATATTCAACATACCTATCATAGTATTAATACTAAATTTCATTGTGTTAGGATCTAAAATTTGCGTAAGACATTAACAATGATAACAATGCAACAGTTAAGGTAACAAATAATAGTAATAATAATAAAGAAATAACATTGGACTACTTAAAGCACGTGATACTTCTTTAAACCTTTTAATTTTGAACTCTGAATTTTAAATAAACCACTGGGTTTTGGGTTGTGTAAACTTAAAAATATTAGCCATAACTGTGAGAGAAATAAATGATTTATTGACTTCTCTTTTTATTAATACGTTAATTCAGGAATTATTATTTTTAATGCTTAATAATTTTTTTGTTTATTTGAATTTAAATCACAGCACGGTAGATTTGTAATTTTCTTCGTATCTTAATTTTCTGTAAATAAGAAACTCTCTGACATTGCAAAAAAAAAAAAAAAAAGGGTAACTAAATAGCTCAGTGTTGTAAGCAAATAAATAATGATTAAATATCGAGATATTTGAGCATAATAGTATTCTCTGGATGTAAGACTAGGGTCATTAAATAAGGAACATTCTTTTGCTAGTACATAATAACATTAGGGCAACCTTCGAGCTTTCTTTTGTTTGACGATGGACTTCTCTTCTTTATTTTTTTATAGCAAACGCTTTTGCTAGTCTATGTTTTGGTATGTGTCATTGATGAACACACCGCGGACACTTCTTGAGTTCAATAGGACTCACATCCTCCCACTTAGATTCTTTTTCAGCGCCCTGAAGTACAAACAAGAGTTTTCCAGGAACTTGAAAGAGGAAGTGAAGCGAGGATAGTTGTTTTTCTATGCGTATTAAAGCAGCAAAGGAATACGAGAAAAACAATTATGTCACAAGAAGAAAGGAGCAGAAAGGCATCACACGAGTGTGATTTGTGTTTTCGGAGCTATAAGACTAAGCGTGATTGTTCTTTGTATGTTTGCCCGAGATTAGAAGTTGCCAGAGGAAGATTTTGACATGTCAGAAGAGAAAGAAAAAAAAGAAGAAAAGTGCTGCAAGGTAAAAAAAAAAAAAAGCGTCCAAGTGAGTATGATATATTACAAATTCATGTCGGATCATATGCAAGACTGTCCCTTGTAGGTGAACAGACATGGAAACATATCTTTTCAGTGTTTATTTCAATGTTTAGTGTGTATTAAGATTCATTTAATGTGTTTGCAAAGTGTATTTTCTGCTGTTCTAGTTAAACTTATCTATATTAGTGTTATTTTCAAGTGATTTCTTTTTGTGAAGTGCGCTTTATAGTGTAGTTTTCTAAAATGTATTTTGCCTTCATTCTAGTGTGGTTATATTGTGTGTAGCATTTAATTGCGTGTTATTTAGTATATAAGAAGCGTGCTAAGCTTATTTTAAATTTTGTGTCTCATCATTAGTATTTATCTTTTTAATGTTCACGTGTGTATTCTATTTTTTATTAGTGTTAAATATTTTTAGTGTGTGTTTTGTCAGAATAGTGTCTAAGTAAGTATCATGTATATTTAGTGTGCAACAAGGGACGACAACGTAACAAGCGAAGATGATGATTAGAGGAGATAGCAGGAAGAGAGGGAAACTCACGTGCTAATTATATGAAATAGAGAAAACAGAAGTGTGAAACAATCGGTCAAATCTTTTTATTGCAAGTGAATTTATCTTGATTTTGTATGTATTTGTGTGTTATCTTTTTATATATTTATTCTTATGTGTATTGGTGATAAAGTAGTGTAGCGTCTTTTTTCTTTAGAATATTTTTGTGCAACATATTGGATACAGTTTTTCTTTTTAGGCAACACATGCCGAGACTGCGGTCAGAAACAAGGAAAGAGAGAGAGAATCATGAATGGTCTAGAACAATTCTGTCCGTCCTGTGGCAGGGACGTCTGGGCACAACCTGCTGACGTGGATGGCCAGGAGACCTGTCTCACATGCGCAAGTCTCAACTCAGATCAGACTCTGCCGCATGATGGTGAGCACGGTCTACGACAGGAAGAGGCGTTAGAACGTCCTCCCGCAAGCAACCAACAAACTGGAGATGTGCTGGCGCACCAACGTGCAGATGTCAATGCAACGCCATGGCGTAACCATGCCAGATTGGTTACAAGGCCTAATGGGAAAGATTGAACTGGCACTTCAGGAGGTGAAGGAGACAACACAGCAGAACACGAAAACCCTAGAGACTCAGCTGCAAGAGGTGAAACAGAGCTCCAAGGACAGCGCTCAGGCTCTAGAGGCACAACTGACCACGCAGTTAAATCAGAACACGAAGAACTTAGAGACTCAGCTGCAACAAGTACGGATAACCTCCCAACAGACTGCCAGCAAACTAGAAGCGGAGCTGACACAGCGACTGGAACAGCATGCTCTCACAATGGAACTAAGATTTGAGGCAAGGCATCAAGAAACGAGTGCTCTCATCCAAGAGATGCGGAATGAAAGAGAGGAGCTCAGTCGACAATTGGAGGAAACTAGAGGCTCAGTACAAAGATTGGAGACAGAAGCAACAGAGAGAGTGGAGCAACTGAGTCAACGTTTCACAAACGAACAGGGTGAAACACAGCAGCAACTCAGACAGATGGAACAGAACATACAAACACAGGCTGTAGAAACCCAAAGGCAGCGAGAACAGCTAACCAACATACAAGCTCAGGTGGAAAGAGTGATTGTGGACTCTGCCAACCGACATGAGGAGATCAACAACAAGTTAGCAGAAGTTCAGACCAATGTTACGCAACAGTTGGAAGCTCGCTTGAGACTCCACAACACAGCCACTACTTCGTCAACCTCTCAACCCAGCGAAACAAATGTGGCATTGGAAACCAACCCGTTTTCCAACCAACCACCTCTGATGGCTGATAGTGCAGAACCAAGATCCTCAGCAAGTCAGTTTGCAGATAGTGCAACAGCGTCCCAAGTTAGCAACAGGATTTTCCTGCGTGCTCCAAAAATTCAAGATCTGCCAACCTTTGATCCGGATGCTGACCAAATACTGCCTTCGTCCTACCTGGAGAGACTATTAGAAGATTGCCGACTATATGGAATCTCCACTGCAGAGTTATTACCTGTCATGCCAAGAGTCATGCAGGGAGCAGCCCGCATGTGGATAGAAAATCATATGCATTTGTTCCGCAGCTTCGATGACTTCAGGACCGCCTTCCTGAGGAACTTTCAAAATGAACAAGTCATCCAACGGAAGTTGACAAGGTTGAGAAACACCAAGTACAGACCAGATGCTCGGAAGTCCCTTCGAGCATTCTTCTGGGAACAAGTAGGAGCTTTCCGAGAATTGAGCCCAAGTATGTCGGAAGCAGAAATTCTCTCCAACGTAAGGAGTATGTTGCCTATTCGCATTCAGCGTCAGTTGATTGGTATCAATCTCACGGACACTGAACAATTGTCTATGGTCCTCTGGGACAATGAGGAACTAGATCGTCTGGAGAACATTCAACGTGAGAGAAACGCGTACAGAAATGGAGGCAGAAGGGAGAACCAGCATCAGTTGAGAAACAGGGAACGAAATGTCAACTTCACTCGCCGCAACCAGCCGTCACACCAGGACCAAAGAAGACAGAGACCAGGTAGAAATCGTAACTACCAGGAAGAACGCACAAACTACAGAAGAGGCAGACAGAACGATCAACGTGGTGGAAACCAAGCTCCGCATAGAACTTCAGATGAGGGACAGGACGATCACCGAAGAGGAGGACAGCCCTTCCGTGAACGCCCGGCAACTCAAGGAAGACCACCCAGAACACTACGATCCCACCGGATACAAGAAGAAATCGAGACTCCAGCACCAACAAGAAACAGAAGAAGGAGAAGAGGAAATCAGCGAAATTCTACGCCACAAGTGCCGCCTAGCGTACCAACGCCAAGCCCAACACAAGAGACACTAGCGGAAAACTAGAGGCTCTCCTCAACACCAGGGTTCGAGTTGAGGATAAGCAAGCAATTTTGAGCAAAGAGCCCACCACTCCTGAACACTTAGAAACAACGCCTACGAGAATTCCCACTATGGAACCACCAGTGGTAGAAACTGAAGAAGTGCAGAAGATTACCGTCCGCACTCTAGCTACGTGGCTCACCCCTGAGGATGAACAGGTAGAGCCCGAAGAAGACAGTAGTACTAGGTACTTGACGCCCTGCATAGAGGTGTGCATCAACGGGCACAAGTACACTGCTCTTTTGGACACCGGCGGTGAAGCCAGCCTGATGACAGAAGAGGTCTGGAAAATGATTTCATCAGTCGTGAGGAACGCCAGTCTGAAACCTGCGACTGAGATAGTCCTGATCGATTTTTCGGGGAAGTTACGAGTCACGGCCCTCGGACGCACTAAGGTGCTAATAGACCTAGCAGGTGTTGAGACAGCGCTTGATGTCCTTGTAGTTAAGAGACTGAACACGTCATTGATCCTGGGAGTTGACTTCCTACAGGAGCTGCAAGCCCGTGTTGACTTATAATCCATGGAGTTTTCCGCGCCCTGCGAATTAACCCGGATCGTGACGAAGCTGATCTTACCCGCGCCCAAGGTAGAGGAAGCCAATGACTTGGAGACACCCGAGCTACATCTTCGGCAAGTGATCAGGAACGATGTAGTGCCACTATTCGAAAAGAAGGTCGAAGAGGCAAGATTGCTCTCCACGGTAGAAGGGCAACAACTCATGGAAGTTTTACTGCGTCATAAAGATACCTTCTCGGAAAGATCAGGAATATGCCGAGTGTACAAACACTCTATATAAGTGAACACAGAAGAGCCCATCGTTTCGAAGATTTATCCTATAGCTCTTTCTCATCGAGCAGAAGTGCGAAGACAGCTACAACAGATGTTGGAATGGAATATTGTTAGACCTTCCTCATCTTGCCACCTGAATCCATTGTTAGTGGTCAACAAGGCGGACAAATCTCTGAGGATTTGCATCGATTTTAGGCTTTTGAATTCCAAAACAATATTGCATCGAACTAAGCCGTTAGACGTTCAGGAAATTCTGCAAACGTTCCACGGAGTGCAGTACTCAGCTCAGATTGACTTGACTCGATTCTTGTGTGACTATTTTATGTGTGTGCTAGTATACCTTTCTCATGTGTGTGAATATCTTTTTGTGATTTTGATATGTCTTAGTGTTTTATATTTTCTTGTGAATTTTTGTCAAGTTTTGATTTTTCAGTAGAGATAGTGCGATCTAGTCAGCGAATCCACTATTGGGATGATCCAATGTTCCCGTTCCACAGGAACCTTAGATACATCTTAGGTGGGGGGTAGTTGTGTCAACCGCACTAACTCTCCTTCATTTTTTATAATTTTTTTTTGATTTGTGTTTTTATGTCATATTTTTAACATCATGTTTTCATTTTTTTAAATTGCAATGGGAAAATAAACGAACCTGGAGAAACCACAAGTGCTTTACTTAGTCTTCCCACGAGAAAAATACTTTCGGCCACAACAGACGACTTTTGTCTCTTTGTTTGTTTCCACTTACCAGCACCCAGCAAGAAGATGAACCAGCGGGGATGTAACTCATTAGTCCTTTCTTTGGACCAAAGCAAGAAGGCTAATTCCATTCAATGTGGCACGTTTCAACCCATATCCAGACTGATCGTCTCTCGTACAACGATTCCAGAACGTGAGAAAGGACATCACAGCAGTAGTACAGGGACAAGAGAGGTGATAAACACACACACAGAGAGAAGAACAATTAACGCCAATCGAAGTTTGGAGATTGAAACGCGCGAATCCGTCAACGAATGATATGACCGTTTTCAAATTCGAGGAGGATAAACAATGATGGAGAAAGTGTGGGAACGGAACACCAGCGAACTCCGAAATGAACAGCCCATAGGGAGACCGAGTTTGTATTTCAACAAGAACAGATCGCCAAATAAATCTACGAACATTATCACACTTCTTTTTCACGTAACTATTTCAGGAAAGTGCAGTTTCTGATTTCATGAGAGGCTAGGCACTCTCAAAGCACGTGAGAGACCTTCTCGGATTGTTGTCAAGTATAATTATCATTGAAACTTTGTAAGTGTTGTGAAAGTGCTTCGATCATGAAAAATTCTCAGTACAACAGGAGCAAAAACTTTACCACACGACAATGAGCGCTGTGTTTATTCATCGATCTCCGCAACAATACAAGACCAATGGAGAGTTGCAACAGCACCGACATCAGACAGGCAGGTGTGAGGAGACGGCGACCTAAAGGTATGAGATTTCCTTGTTTTTGGCCTCGTCCACAATTTGGGAAATCAGCTGATTCCGGACATGAAATCTCAAACTTACTTCGGAAATGTTTTTTTTAAAAAGAGGACACTCCTCTCAAAACACTTTCGTCCTTTATTTGTTTGCCACCCCG
>JAGDQP010002842.1:0-10733 GCA_022664845.1 Lepisma saccharinum
GTTGTACTTGAATCATTTCCTATATCATTTCTGGTACCTTCTGCTCAACAAATTCCAATTTGGAAAGAAGTAACATTAGCCTTTGAACGTGATGTGTGGATACTAATTATTACATGTGTCATTATTAAAATAATGATTTTCAAGTTATCCATGAAGTGTTTGGGACTCCAAGAAGATACTCTGATCCAAAATAATGCATTTTTGTATACGTTTTCAATATTGCTTCAACTGTCTGTGCACATTCCAAAAGCACCGACACTTAGGATTTCGTTTATTGTATTCACGTATGTTACTCTTGTTATAACAACCTTATATGCAGCGCACATGACACGGATCTTCACTGTCCCTTTGTATTACAAGGAATTGAATACCTTAGAAGATGTAGCGGAAACTGGTCTAGAAGTCAGTAGTTACCCATCGCACATAGATGCTATCAGGCTCTCTACAAATCCAGCAATGATGGCGATGTATAAAAGGTACATCCCAAACAGAGATGTTGGAGGAACAATACGACGTATGGCGAAGGAAAAAGACGTCGTTCTGTTTGAACCAAGAAAATATCTGGAGAATATATTTCTCTTTTCACAAGATGTCTATGAAAATGGTCGTTGTCTATTACACATAACTGATGAGCCAGTTCTTGTACAGTTCATTTCGTTCTATTTTAGAAAATGGTCCCCATTTCTTCCGAAAATGAACTATCACATTGCAAAACTTTTAGAAACCGGCTTTCGGAAGAAGTGGCTTTATGATGTACGCGCAATTTACGGAAAGAAATTTAGTAACAATGTTCCACAAATGACTGATAACCAGAGTGATAAAGGAATTGCACTTTCTCTTTACCATCTAAAATATCCACTTTACCTCTTACTTTTAGCGCATGGGATAGGTATTACTACTTTTCTCTTGGAACATCTAATTTCTTCAAGTTACAGTATTTGTCAGCAACGACACCCAATGTCCGTATAATATTACTAGATTTTCTACAGTAATATGTGTAGTATTTCTTTGCAGGAAAGAAAGTTTTTCGTTGAATGCTGCTGCGTATATCATGTTTCTCCTTACTCGTTTTACCAAATATACTTTAATAGATAGATATTTGTGTAATTGAAGGTTGGTTTGCTTTTCACAAAAAATCAGTAGCCAAAACTAATTCTTACGGGTGCAAGGCAAACCCTTCGAAATTCCATAATTTTGGCTGAAATTCGCTACATTTCTAAAATAATCTGTTCACACAGGCATTGCATGACCAGATTATATCATAAACGTAGTGCGTTTCAGCCAAAAGTGTGGACTTTGGAAAGGTTTTTTGTTGCTCTCCTGAAACATTATAATTTTGAGTATTGTTGCTATTGTAAAAAAAAATAACTTCCAGGATATTTAGTCCGTGTCAAAAAAACTCTACAGTTTTATGCGTTACCATTCATGTCAGTCCATAATTAATACACACCATTACGACGTGCAGAATAGCTCTATGTGGCTAATAGTCTAATACAACGCTAAAGATAGACAATGTGTATTAAAGTTGTAGTGGATTACTATATAATTAAGTCAATGATCTAAGCATTGAATCAACTTTCAATTTATCATATTAATAAGCATTCATAAATCATATAATCAGTCTATACCAAACTTTTATATACTCGTGCATAAACATTTATATCAATTACTATAGCTCCATCATAGCTATGAAGCATTATTTTCCGAACCTTCTAAAAAAGAATGCATTCTTCAGCTTATTGTGCTTGGTTCTTGGAAACATATAACCATGTCAATATTCAATTTAAAATATATCACCCTTACGATAGCAAAATGGCGATGTGTTTTTTAGGAAGATGATGGTGGTCTTCTAAGAAATGAGAATATATCATGGACTCTCTTCTTCGTGGTGTTATCTTGTGTGTTGTGGTGTTTCTTAGTGTCCCTAAACCTCTATGCAATGTGGGATTAGTGCATTCGGGTGATGCAGCAGATGAACAAATAAATGGCTGATTTTAGAAGCAAGACTAAGTATAGAGGGAAATGAAGAGTTCAGAATCTCACCGATGCTCTCCTGTCTTTACCTGAGTTGTTAGGGATCTGTTTTGTATAGATGACTTTGAAGAGCATGTAAAGTATTAAGGTTGTAAAGTGAAGATGTTGCAAGATAATGCCGATTGCTGCATATGGAACTTCAGGTGAGGAACTATCATGATTGGATAAGTCGCAGTTTGTCCATGTCAAGTATGGGAAATATGTATGTTTCAATGTACTATTTGAAGTACTATTAAAGGAAGTATTTAGTAAAATAAATCGAAACATGTGGCTATTTGTCAGGGTGGGAAAAAATCATGATTTTTTTTAAAAACATTTTTGGTTATTTTTTTATTTAAATCAGCCGTTTCTTCTTTCATAATGCGTATCGTAAACTGGTAAAAAATACCTGGCAAGTAGAATTAAGTGTAAATGATCCTCGTTTAATGTTAAACTTCCAAATTGAGGTTGAATTTACATCTCATTATCCTTGTTCGGTTTAATTGTTGCTTAAGTCATTAATTTAATTAGGTATTTGTAACTAAAATAGGGTCCCGAAAACTCGGTCTAATGTGGACCGAAGGGTGACCGAGTTTGTGAAAATGCCGAGTTACCTGGAGTGTGGTTAAAAAGAATAAGTACGAATGTTTTCTCAGAAAATACATCACTGTACTTGTAAGTATTGTTTGCTTGAGAATACAACAGAGAATAAACTGCCCAAATACCCTTAAACAAAGGAAAAGTACGTACTTTATGAAGGCATAGAGCCTTTACTACATGAAAATTAAAATTAATGAATACACAGTGTACAAGACAGACCTCAGAAAAATACGTTGTTTTTTATCGCCCTGTCAGTGTGTGGCCGAGTTATCCGGACTGCCGGGTTATCGAGTGCTGAGTTTTCGGGACTCTACTGTATTAGAAATCCCGTTCAGGTCAGAATAGAAGGGATAAAGAATGCACAAAGGAGTCCTCCATGAACTCATTTGAAGGTATTGTGTTGAATTCTGATACTTATCTGGTGGAACTGAGAAAAAACTCTTAATTTTTTTTAAGAATCACTGGTCGCGGAATTCGAATCAATGGCCATTCGAATTTGAAGTCAAAGTTCTACCAACTGAGTTGCTGCTGCTGAACAGAGGTGCCAAAAGTAGTTGTGTAAAACCTCTAAGAGGCCTGAAAATAACAGTAAATCGTGGCCAATTACAGCTGCTACTAATACTACTACTACAATAATAATAGCCGAAGTATTAGAATCTTGTATGTAGGGTTGCCAGAATGTGGGCTTTTAAAGCAAGGTGGGTGGCCAAGATCTTTTGAACAAGACAAGATACGGACCACCACACTAAACTTTTTCGTTCCCATTAATGAAATAAAATAATACTGTAGTTATTACTAATATTACTAAAACATTTATTTATGAAATATGGACAAAGTCACCGGAGACGTTTTTGAGAAAATCTCAAATTTTTATTTTCACCTTTGAGTAAACTACCCTTATTTTGAAGGGTAGGAATAAAATTCTAAAAACTACCCTAGATAATCTTACAAAATCTTAAGTTTAAACTTTGGTCTCAATACGTTGAACGGTATGACCTCTAGGCAGTGGTGATTTCAGATTTCCCTCGGAGGCTACTTCAATACAAGGGAAATGAAAAATAGTACTGTGAATATACTGATAACTAACATTGAGGATTAAAAGATATGATACTCCTGGCGTGGGAGAATTCAGTACCTCCAGGAGCAGTTTGCCCCTCTGGTCACCACCTGAAATCATAGCAGCTTGCCTTTAGGCGGGTCGCGGGTGTACGTATTTTCATCGGGACGGACGAACAGAAGGATAGGCATCTAAAAATCCCTTTTTCGGTATGTAGGGGCCAAGAAATGTGTAAATTAGTTGAAATCTCGAATTCAGTTAATTCATAATTACCATCACTTTCTTCTTTCCTATCAACACTCGAAACAGTGTTGCCAGCCATTTTTCTATCAGGTCCGTACTGACTAAGAACATTGTCCCTAATATTAATCAAATGTCCCTATTTCCACGTACTATCATGGCCAATAATCTTTACATGACTTTATTATACACGATTTTTCTATAAGCCTAGAAGATAGGCCACCCAACTGAAGTAGAGGGGGCGATGAGTGATTCTGAGATTGTGTGCGTGAAAGAAAAACGTTGGAATTTTCTATTGTTTAAGAGAAATCATTATCGCATGTCCTGGGGTCAGGAAATATATTTATGGTTTCTTGTAGTATGTAGGAAATAATAAAAAAAACGTAAGAGAATCGCATTTGAAACACCAAAACAGGGAATGTAACTCAATTTTTACTTTAGTTGGGCCATTATTTGAAATTTACTGAAAGGTGTAATTTAGATTTTCCAGTAGAAAAGATCCTTGCCGAATATGGAGAAACGAAAATAAACGTTGAAACCTATGGTAACTAGGTAATTATTTATTTCTTAATGAATCGAGTATTACATAGAACAATAACGTTATCCACGAAAGACAAGACAAAACGTCTGTTTCTAACAGTTCTTAAAAATGGGGCACGATACACGATATTCATGCTTTATAATTTCTGATATTATGTTGTTATTTACGTTACAAAGAAGACGTTAGTAGCAAAATACACAAAATATGTTGCGTGCTAAGTTATAGTAAATGTAATTCAACATATACAAATAAAAGAATAAATCTTTGAGCATCATATGGAGAATATACGAGATAAATTAAGATATTTTCCTTCCCAGACAAATATTTATGCGTGTGCGTGCGTGTGATAATCGTAGATATGAGTATGTTTTGTTCCAAACGGCAATAATACATAACTTTGGAGAGTCTTGGTTTCGTAATCGGGAAGTCCTTGGTTTGCTATCAGCGGCTGACTGTCCAGACTTAGGATTTGCCCGTGTTTTCCTCAGCCACACCAGACATGTACCGGGATGGTATCTTTAATTTAGGACCTGGCCGACTCCCTACCGCATTTCAAAAAACCTTATCTTGGAGTGATCCATAGGTGCCTAAAAGCTATAAATAAGATACAAACCCAACGAGTATAATATATAAACCTGTCGCTCTGTTAATCGGCATATTGGTTCTTAATGCCGTGCGGATGGATCGACATGGAGCCCGAGATGGATCGAGTGGCCGTAGCTCAGTTGCTATAGCGTTGACTTAGCAAGCGAAATGTTCTAGTACGGCCATCTATCCTGACTTCGGTAGTACTGGGCCATTTTCCTCACGACACGAATAAACTAATGTTTATAATAATCCGCAGAGATAGAATAAACATACACACACACTCACATAACGACAGAGAGTGTGTGTAGGAGAAGGAATGAGTAAAGAAAGGAATTGACGAAGTCATGGATAGAAAGAGAAGGATAGAGAAAGATCAATGAAAACATTGAAACAAGATTGATTTATTCTTATCCTGAAGAACAAACGCAAACACACGGTTTACTTTCTGATTCTAGCTAGTGACGCTTGTTCTTTCTCCAGCCCAAGAAGAATCTCTGATTGAGTTCTGCAAATAGTTGAAGTTATAATTTTAGTCGAAAAAAACACGGCGCTGACTGGGGATCGAACGCGGGCCGTACGATTGAAAGGCCAAGACGGATCGACTGCACCACATATTTCACTTCTAAAAATCTACTCAGCACATGTTACAATTGTTCTCTGTTAACGAAAGTACAAGAAAATTGAACGCTTCAGTTCAATCACTCCTTCGTATTTACAATGTTAACACACAGATACTTTATTTTGCATCCTCCAACCAATATTCGTTAAACGTCGTCTTCCTCCTTTTTCTACAAGGACGTTCCTACCAAAGGGAATTTGTCTCGCTGCTTGCACATTCATTAGTATTCGACGTTTACGAACAGAATTGTCTATTTGATTGTTCAATTTTGCCTTGTAAAAAGATCTTTGGTAAGAACGGGGTTCGAACCTCTATTACCAAGGTTATATTACTCAGAAATCTGACATCGTTCCACTGGCTAGTCTCTTTAGCAGAAGCTAAACCTCCAGAAATACTATTACTATTTTCAGTGGCCGGTTTCTCAAAACATTTGGACTAGTATTACTAATATTTGTACTATTAATATCAATTCGCTTCGCAAGTTCCTGTTTCTCAAACTTACAGTTATAGAATACTAGCTACAAATACACGGACTAGTATCACAAGTGAATGACAGTAGTATTACTATTGATTCTGTTTCTCGAAATAGCAGTGTAGTCGTCTACACTTGTAACTCACAAGTAAATGTCCACATGTATCGCAGACTTCTAGCGTATGTAGATGAATCGTTATGAGCCAATATTTAGTTTTTACTGGAAAAGTGTAATTGATAAGAGAGTTTGGAAATGGAATTTCGTGCATACATTTTTCAAATGCACTCTATTTTTTTACTGAGAGACAAATGGGGAGAGAGAGGAAGAAGAAGTACAGATAAAAATATGGAATTTAAAACTAGTAATAAAGATTAAATTTAGTTCCCACAGAATAAAGTTCAGTTCCCACAAATCTAACAGCAAGAGAGAAGTGACTTTTGGATTTTATATTTTTTCAGGGTTATTCTAATATATAAATTGTGCTTCAAAAATACATTAAGCCACTTTCAAAGTTGAGACCAAACTTGGTGGTCAGATTAAATACTCACTGTTTCCAGTGAAACTCCAGAGTTTTGAGACACATCTAGGATAATGTCAAAAGTGTAACACACATGGTTTGTTTGCGCGGGGTTCGTTGCAAATTCGATGGGGCTTATTAAACATACTGGTTCGGAATATTTGTAATCGGGGATTGTGCAGGATTTTAAGAATGGGGGTGTAAAGTCAAAATTGGGAGGGTGGACGTAGAGTTTTGCACGGTTTCTATCAACTTTTGTCCGCTAAATGTTAAAGTTGGGGGAAGTCTCGAGGATTTCGAACTGACACCCCACAGGGGCCGGGGTCTATCGGAATCAATGATTGTAACAAACCCAGTAGATACAGTAGGCCATACCTTCAATTCCAGAATACTAATGCAAATTGAACATAAAAAGAAAATGAATGAATTTTTCTGCTTAATTTCTATCAGAAAGAGCCAAGATTATCATTCCAAACTGTATCAAAATGAAGAGCTACAAACGTTGAAAACCAAAATTAGCATGTTCCTATAGGCATAGTAAACCTTACATGTTCCACATTACAAATGTAAAAAAAAAGTAATAGTATGTTGAATTGATAAATTAGAGGATGGAAACGAATTTGGTGCCAAACTAATATAAAAAGAATTCTCTTGAAATAGCCAAAAAAGTGGGCCATTTTCTACTCATGTCTTAAACTTTATCTGTTCTGGACATACCACTCTATATTCCACCTATTGCGAATATAAGGTTCTAATAATTACAACACTAATGAACTAGTGTTTATAACAATTCTCCAAATGGAATTAATGCGGCAGAGCTGAAACGGGTCAACGGCTGTCGGGAGATGCTGGTCATTTTTTTTACTGTGTCGTCGGGTGTAAGGTTCGAACCCATGCTGTCCCGCTGATTCGATTTACATCTGATAACCCGGAGCATGAAAGAGAGATATTAATTATTTCATTGCGTTTGAAGAGTGTTTGCTTCAGGGGTGACCAGGATCGGAGATGTTACCCCGAGAACACGAAAAATACGACGCCGAAATTCCCAGCTAAATAGATTTTGCAGACCGGGTCAATCGGGTTGCCGGGTCACTTATGTTTGGATCAGGCCCTATCATTGGGTCATCGAAAGTGGCCCGGATTTAGCTGTGAAACACCCACAAACAGAGAGTGTGTGTAAAGTAAGAGTAAAATAAAGATAAATAGATAGACAGAAGAAGAAGAGAAAGACGGAGCAAAGACACGACAGCAATACATCAAGAAAGAGAGAAAGACCAATGAAAAACATGAAAACTACATTATCATTATGCTAAACTGTTTACTCAGATTCTGATCAGCGATGCTTCGTAGCTACCCCACAACGGAGATGAATTTCTGTTTGAATACTTCAGTGTATGAGAAAAAGAAACCGGCTAGTGGGGAATGGAACCCATGTTTTCAAATTAGAAGTCCAGCACGATAGCGATACTCCACAGGTGTTTCTATCCCAACCATGCTTAACAAATGCTATAGTGTATCTTTCTAAGAATAATAACATGAAAACATAAAGATAATAATAAAGATAAAATAATAATAACTTCTGATCAATGAAGTGCTCTTAATTGTCCTGGTAACCCCCTGAGTCTTGATTTGGACTTTTCCAACCAACATTCGTAAATCGTCTTCCTCTATATCGCGACCCAGGTGCTTCCTTCCACAGTCGGAAATATTCTCTGTTTTGTATGAGAAGTGATGATTTGATTATTCACGATCGCTTTTGTAAAAATATCTTTAGCTTGAACATGGTTTTAACATATGTTGGTTTGCTTTAGTATTTGAAATTCCAGCACTTTTCCTCTACTCCATCTTCCCAACCTTAGACAGCAGCCATGAATTACAAACTTCAATGCGAGGAAAATGTAACATTGAGTATATGGGTTACATTTTGTCTGTATGTATTTTGTGGTACGTAAACACACTGTATGCATGTCCTTTTGTCATGACGAATTATGAAATGAATATATTATGACAGTTTTAGGAACAAATCGAGTTTTGTGGTAATTATTGCCAAATTAAGATACTATCATTTATTGTCTTTTATTTTAACGTAAACTAGCCTCATTGAAGCTAACATCACAAAAAAATGTCATTAGCAAATGTAAAAGTTAAAACTTCAATTAAAAGTTCTAATACACTTCGTGCAATATGGCAAGTTGAACGTAACACAATTTTTAACTTTTGACAGTTTTTATTGTAAGTATAAAAAGTCGTCACTTGCATTCGAATCGAACCTACAACAATAAGATGTCCTTCTCCAGCAAGTTCCTCAAGACTGAATTTGATTAGTCATCATAAGTCTATATTACGCGAAAGTGTAGCTTTTTGTAAATTTTCGGATCGGACTTACTGACTCAAGTTGCCTAATATCAAAATTATCGTCACATTTTCAACTTCTGTTGAATAAGAAAAGGAAAAAGCTACATGAACTTGCAATAATGTTAGCGGTATAGAACTTGCCTAGATTGAATACTGTCCAGCGCATTCCTCATGGCCAAAGTCTTGGTTATTGTACTTTTGATGATGATGAGTATGGGATCGAACCCTATATTTTCCATCATCTTTTTTACTTTTTCCAGCTAAGTCGGAACGTTAAATTTTCGTTCTCTACTAATTGTAAATGGCGTTTACATTCAAAATAAGACAAATTGTGGTTGAATTTATTTGCAAATGTTTATATAATGGAGAAGAGAATAAATAAAGCCAGTACGCAAAGACAAAAACTATTTTAAAACATTATCAATAATAATTGCTACGAACGACTAAACAAACAGCTGAGCTTCTAACGATGGGACATATATTTTTTACTAAACTCTGTTCCGAACCACTCTCTTCAATAGTCCTCCACGGATTTGAACCCATGTTTACGCGCTCCAAGAAGTAAGTAAATATTTTGTGTAACGCTATACTCAAGCTTATTCGGCAAAACAATGTATAGTATAGCTCCCGACTTTTATGTATACGTTGGATCAGGTTTTCTCAACCTGGGGTCACAACTCCCAAGTGATCGCGAGACGAGCTGTAAAAATAAATTTAATTAGGGTTTTGTAAGCTAAAACCAATAAATTTCAGACAAGGTATGTTATTTTACTTGTTTTCATAATTACTAAAGGTAATGTAATTAGTTGAATAGTTTTTCTCTAATATAATTACTATATTTATTACCAAATACAGCAACTAACCTGTCATGTTTTCAAATGAAAAGCAAATATTACAGAAAATAAAAAAAGACATAAATATTTAAAACATTACGAAAGATTGCACAAGTTTACTATGTTAGCGCAAAATCTGAGCCTATTTTGATTTTACCAGTTTCAAAATATCCTGTTCAATTTTTGTGATACATTTTCAGTCAAAAGTGAGTTACCCATCCTTACATGCCTGGCGCTCTGCGGTGCACAGCCTTCTATCAAACTTAGTACCATAGTGTACTTGGGAAGTTAAAGGTGGTCGAGCGTGGGACTGACCACTCCACCTGACTTCATACCGGAGGTCGAGAATATGTGGAGCCTAACCTTCACATCCTCCATGTGTCGTTCACGACCCGTGTGTATCGCACAGGGAATAGCTTTGCATTTACTTTTATTAATTCGGGTAACTGAGAAACAGACCTGTAAAACCGGTAAATTTGCTACAATTGCTCACAAAACACACTTTCGACACTGTGAAAATAAATTTGCAAAATAAAATTTTAACCCTCTTTTGCTGGTCCAAATTGAAAAGTGTAGAAGATCGAGATCGAGAGATGCTACAATATTTTATAAACATAAATCGTTGTCTGACTTAATTTCTTGGTACTAAATTAATCAAATTAGATAAGGAAAAGTGGTCTTCTGAATAAACATTGCTTTTCCCATAACAGAGATTCACCTTTGAGTTTGAATTCCCGAAAGGGGGTTTACAATTTAGTTTAGGAAAATTATTTTCAGCATCAAAACTTCAGAGTCTTGTAAGCAACTGTAGAAAAAGTCATGAAAATAACTTGAGAACTTTCGTTTTTACAGGCCTGTTTCACAGTAACACGAATTGATAAACAGCATATATATATA
>JAGDQP010002842.1:11133-33778 GCA_022664845.1 Lepisma saccharinum
CAAGGTTAAATAAATCCGCTTATTACAAACAAGAAAATTACTTCTGGGGATCGCCGGGCAGAAGGCACCGTACAAGGGGGTAGCGGTATGAAAAAGTTTGAGATACGCTACGTTGGATCGATCCCTGCTCATGCCATGTGCACTTTATGGTGGACAAACACCATGTCCACATGGGTGGATTTAGTATAAATACCCTGGGGGGAATACAGTTTTTTGTGGATAACAAATTGCAAAGCTATCGTTTAGAATGAAACATCAGAAATGATTGGGGGCAATGCCCATGCGTGCGCGTGCGTTTTCTCGGCGTTGTTCCGTTTATTCCCACTTTCTTCGTTCCACCAATTAATCCTATCATCATGCATCCGGACTGAGCCAAGTTGCCTAAAAGGCCTTAAAACTAGATTCAAAATTCAATTTTATGTATGCATGGACTGTCCTTTATTCTGGAAACGAAAGAGAAAATGGAACAACTTTATCTCCAAAGAATGATTCGCAAGATTGGCGGTGTGTAAAATATATGTGCGCAGAGCTCGAACTATAAGTAACACCGTAAATCGTCGTTTCGGCAACTGGCAGTTTGGTCTTGGAGTTAACGCATGGAGAAACTAATTCAGAGGTCCCGACTTCAAATCCCGGCCTGGGAACAAAGTTTTTCTTTTTTTCGTTCAAAATGTATTTTTCTAAGTTCAATTTTTTTATTACTAATTGCTTTCTTGCATTTTTCGTAGATTAAATACAGTAAAATTAGTGAACAAAAAAGTTACCATGGTAACGTGGAGTTTAGCTATTAAAACCTAGGATGTATATCAATCCATGAGGGCAGGATGCACACCGAGCGAAGCAAACCGGGTGCATAGTAAGTCCAAATTTTGCTGGGCGGCGTGAGACGAGGGGAGGAAGGAGCACCCCAACGTTAGCTGCGTGCGTACGCCAACGTGCTGTTTACCCACAAGTGCTGTTAACTTTTTATTCCACATTGTTTCTATGTGGGCTCTTCTTAGACGGGAAACAGGTCAAGTGGTTCGTGAAAAAAATCAACCGTCCACTTCGCGAGAACTTGTGACATGCTTCGAGGCTCGTGAGTTCATTTAGGCACTTTGTAAACATATTGTTACTGAAGATGTTCAATAATTGTATTGGAGGGGTACTGGAAATAAAGTCAAATTTTATCTTCCTGATAGGACAACTACCACATCTGAAAAACAATTTTATGCCAAAAGTTTTGCAGACAGCTGCCATAGAGAGGTTTTTACTTTAAAAGACAACATTATCAAGCTAACAGTATTTTTTTTCATATAGTACACTAGTGACAAAGTTTACTTCCCTAATATTCAATGCTGATCTACAGGGAATATAAAACTGTCAGTTAACAGACTTTGCACTGCAATAATAATAATAATACGTATTCCTATAAGCGTGGCTTTGAAATTCCACGACGCAAGGAAACTGCATAAGCTGTTATTGTTTCTTCCATTTTTCCTGGATTTTTGTTATTTCGGATATTAGTGGGCACTAATTTGTCTATAAGTCATTGAATAACGAAATTTAGCTTGCACTTTGCTTTAAACAACTTACAGGACAAATTGGGCTATTTCCAAAGATGAACTTAGTAATTCATGGCTTCTGTTTTCAGTTGGCCAGATGAAGTAGAGGAAAAGTGCTGGAATTTCAAATACTAAAGCAAACCAACATACGTTCAAACCCTGTTTAAGCCAAATTTTTTACAATGCGCTCGTGAAGAATCTAATCATAACTTCTCATACAAAACGGAGAATCCTGCAGACTGTGGAATCAAATACCTGAGTCACTATAGAGAGGAAGACGATTTACGGATGTTGGTTGGAAAAGTCCAAATCCAGTCTCAAGACGTTACCAGGAGTTAAGAACACGTCATTGATCAGAAGTATACTCTTTTCATGTTATTATTCTTAGAAAGAAACACTATGGCATTTGTTAAGCAGGGTTTGGATAGAGACACATGTGGAGTATCGCTATCGTGCTGGACTTCTAATTTGAAATCATGGGTTCCATTCCCCACTAGCCAGTTTCTTTTTCGCATACACTGAAGTATTCAAACAAAGATTCATCTCCGTTGTGGAGAAGTTATGAAGCATCGCTGATCAGAATCTGAGTAAACAGTGTGTGTGTTGTTTAGCATAATGATAATGTAATTGTCATATTTTTCATTCTTCTTTCTCACTTCCTCTCTTTCTTGATGTATTGTTGTTGTGTCTTTGCTCCGTCTTTCCCTTCTTCTTCTATCTATTTATCTTTATTTTTCTCTCACTTTACACACACTCTTTTTTTTTTGTGCATGTTCCAGAGCCAATTCCGGGCCACTTTCGATGACCCGGTGATAGGGCCTGATCCAAACATAAGTGACCCGGTCTGGAAAATCTATTTAGCTGGGAATTTCGGCGTCGTACTTTTCGTGTTCCCGGAGTAACATCTCCGGTCCTGCTCACAAGTGATGCAAACACTATTCAAACGCAATGAAATAATTATAATCTCTCTTCCATGCTTCGGGTTATCAGATCTAAATCGAATCAGCGGGTCAGCATGGGTTCGCATCTTACACAGTACAAAACCTGACCAGCATCTCCCGACAGCCGGTGACTCGTTTCAGCTCTGCCGTGTTCATTCCATCTGTGCGAATTTTATTTATTTATAGTACATCAGAGCAACATAGTAGCATATGGAAGTATCAGATATGGATACACACAATTAAACATTGCTTAAATATAATAAATATGGTACAGAGACAATATACAACATAGAGCTCACAGAAAAGAATATACTTAAGAGTAAAATTTTTTATCATCCAAATTAACAATAAAAGTCTCAATTTCTTCAAATGTGTACACTCTGTATCAAGATCTTTTTAAATTTCGCAGATTGAAATTGTCTGAATTCCAATGGTAAGAAGTTATAAAATCTTAAACCTTGCACATAATAAGCATTAAACGTCTTGGCAAGTCTTGTATTAAGTAAGATGTACTGTAGTCTATTTCTTGTATTATATGTGTGACGCATGGAACCAGTCGTATGTTCTTCTAAATGAGTTTTTACATACAAAACTGAATGAAAAATGAACAATCATGGAATTGTTAAAATGTTTATTTAAAAAAAAAACTCTAGAGGAATGCCAGGGAGTTACACCTTGCATCAGTGTTATAGCCTTTTTCTGCCAGATAAAGACCTCTTTCCATCTTGGGTCAGATCCCCAGAGGAGAATACCATATGAGATATGCGAATGGTAAAAGGCATAATAAGCCAATTTTAAGTAATCTGAAGAAATATTAAATCTTAAATTACGTAGAATATACAATCTTTTAGTCAACCTCCCTATTACAAAATCAATGTGGTCATTCCAAGTTAGGGAGCTGTCCAGGATTAATCCCACGAGTTTAACGGAATTATGCTTATTGAATTTTTTAATGTCTGCATTTAAGGAAATGATAATATTTTCCGTCTTATTGAGATTCAGGGTTAGGTCATTTTGCATCAACCAGGATGTCGCTATAGAATTTTTTTTGTTAACATCATTCATTAAACTAACAATATTTACATTACTCGATAGAATAGTTGTATCATCCGCATAGAATACAGTTGGAGTTTCCAATTCGTAAGCGAAGTCATTCATATACAGCACCAAAAGAAGGAGATCCAGGACTGAACCTTCTGGGACTCCTCTATTAACTAATAGAAATTTGGAAAACACACTATTAATCTTTACAGCTCGTTGTCGATCGGGTAAATACGATCCTAGTAGGTCCAGTTCTTCGCCTACTATACCATATATTTGTAATTCATTCAGTAATATAGAATGTGAAAGCGAATCAAATGCTTTACTGAGATCTAGCAGCAAGGCAGACGTGACTTTCTTGGAGTCAAAGTTGGCAAGGATCACTCTACCAATTTTTTTAACTGCAGAAACGGTACTTAACCCCTGTCTAAAACCAAATTCCCGAAGAAATCTTCAACACGACCTGGTTTTAGGGTTTTTTTTACAATAAGTACAATAGAAGAAGGAGAAATTGTTTGAAACTTAGAGTAAGTTTTTCTTTTACCCTGTTGTGATTTATCAAAACATAACGATATACATTCATTAGATGTGTTATTCTTATTAAGAATATCAGTCACATCATTTGAAACATTAGCAAAGTAGTCATTAAAAGTTGCAGGGGAAATGTCTATCTTTTGTCTGGGTTTGATTAAAGCTGATTCCTTTTTTATAACATGAAAAACTAGTTTGTTTTTATTCGAAGAATTGCTGATATAAAATCATTGTATTTCATTTTTGCCATAGTGATTTCGTCCTTATATTTTTTTAAAGAATTTTATAATTATTTAAGGCTATGGGATTATCTGATTTTGCACTTGTAAGGACCAATAAAAAAGTTTAGTTTTCAATTTCCTCAGCAAAGAGTTATACCACGAGTGCAGATGGCTGATCCTATTAGGGAAGTAAATTCTGTTTTTAAAGGACACAACATCTGTATGTCATTTTGAAGTATGTCCATAAAGACATTTCAAGCTGAATCAATGTCAGAATACCGATGTAAAATGTTACTAAAATCAATATCCAACAAATACTGTCTAAAATTTAAAATGTTAGTAATATGAAGAGATCGATATATTGATTTAATTGTCCCTTGTTTATTATATGACAGGATATCTGCCATAGGCGGAGGAAGTAGACAAACAACCCATAATGCAGTATAGTCTGAGAGACCAGGGGCCACTGTTCCACAAGATATATTGGTAAAATCATTGTTAGTGAGAACATTATCAAGACAAGCTAGCTTTCTTGTACTTAAAGAATTTTTAGAACGTCCAATTTAAAGAGCTCAATACAATTATTAGTTTTTTCAAGCTGGTAGATTTTTTTTAATACATCGATATTTAAATCACCTACAACTATACATTGATGATCATAATAGTGCTTCAATAAATCATAACATGCTTCCAATTTATTTAGAAACGTATCAATGTTAATACAAGGAGAGCGAAAAAGTGAAATAATTATATCAGTCTTAATGTTTACCAATCGTATCCCAATAATTTCAAAGACATTAGGTGCACACTGAGAAGATAAGTCAAGTATATGATATACAGGGGTGGAGTTTTTTTCGAATATAGATTGCAACCCCACCGTGATTAGTATCCTGTCTACAGAAATAAGAAATCAGTCTATAATTAGAGGGGATGATGAACAATGGGACAACCAGTGTTCATTTAGGATTAGAATTGTAACAGGTAAATCTTGTAAAGGAATCTAAAGTTCTCCAAATTTGTTTCTCAAAGACTATACATTAAAATGCAGAACAGTGAGAAAAATGTCATTAGTACATTGATCATGTAGAAGACAATTTACATTCTTTAAGTGAGTAATACAATGCTGCAATTCCAATAAAGTATTTGATGGAATATTGGAAATAAGAATCTGCAGAGATTCTTCTGCAGATTCTATTACTCGTTTCCCTGTTTTTCATAAGATAGAGCGATAAGACCCTTATTTCCAAGTAGGCGGTCGGAAATAAATGTGTTTAACTCCTCAAATATTATCTCCGTGATAAACAATTTACCTAATGAATTGAGGTGTAGACCATGACGTGTATGGAAACGCTTTCCCATATTGCTTATATCTATTACCACCAACTTTCTAAAAGACTTCCTTAGCCTTAAAAACATTTTATTCACTCTTTTTATTTCAGTGTTTACTATTGACCAAGATGGCAAGTCATAGCGAAGAGGAATGGTACAGACAATAATATTATAATAAGAGTGCTTAGCTAAGAATTGTTTAAGTGATCGAAGAAAAATTTTGAGCTTCATTACAATATACATCATTGGACCCCATTAAAAAAGGGTTATCATCTTATGTAAATTGCCTTTATGTAACAAGGGATTGTCTAATATATTTAGCACCAGGTTTTATAAAACCGAAAAATTGATGGTGTGATTTGTCACTGAGATTGTGATAATCCGCGCCCATGACTATCTGCAAATATATGTAATTGTATCGAGTCGTTAGGGAATTCATCAGTAAACATTGGAGTGTTTACATCAGAATGTTTTTCATCCTGTGTATAATTTATATCAGATTGGACTCTTAAAGAATTAAATCTTACAATACATTTAAGCACACTTATTTTACTATTAAGAATTGTTATAAACACTAGTTCATTAGTGTTGTAATCATTAGAACATTATATGCGCAATAGGTGGAATATAGAGTGGCATGTCCAGAACAGATAAAGTTTAAGACATGAGTAGAAAATGGCCCACATTTTTGTCAATTTCAAGAGAATTCTTTTTATATTAGATTGGCACCAAATTCGTTTCCATCCTCTAATTTATCAATCAACATACTATTCCTTTTTTTTTTACATTCCAATGTGGAACATATAAGGTTTACTATGCCTATAGGAACATGCTAATTTTGCTTTTCAACATTTGTAACTTTTCATTTTGATACAGTTTGCATATGTAATCTTGGCTCTTTCTGATAGAAATTAAGTAGAAAAATTATCATTCATTCATTTTCTTTTTATGTTCAATTTGCATTAGTAATCTGGAATTGAAGATATGGCCTACTGTATCTACTGGGTTTGTTACAATCAGTGATTCCGCCAGACCCCGACCCCTGTGGGGTGTTAGCCCAAATGTTGTGACGTGTCTTGGGCCGTCGTCCGCCATCTTGATGTCGGCCATGTTGGATTCAACATTTTTATTTATAATCGGAAAGTGGTCACGTGATATAGTGATATATCAAATGACACTCTATTTCAACGAGAAATCGAGTTTTACAGTTCGTTTTACAGTAACTTTAACGCGGGTGCACTTACAAAAGATTTCAAAATCGCAACTCAGCCATGTGATATATAAAAATTGTTCGTAAGTGACATCTAGATGGCGGACGACGATCGGAACCACGTCAGAACATTTTTCCCTTGCCTAATAATGATTCCATTTTTCTGGTACAATCCATACGCATAAATTATTGAGCCCTGTCCAGACTTTTGGTCACCACTACCGTAAGTACACCACCGTTACAGTTATCGTAAAATGGGCTGCACCATTCGATTTTTCGTTGAAAGAGGGCTTAATTTGATATATCACATGACCATGTTGCCAATTAAAATAACAAAGTTGAATCCAAAATGGCCGCCCTCAAGATGGCGGAAGACGGCCAGAACCACATCACAATATTTATCCCCTCTCTTATATTGTTTCCATTTGACTATAGGTCCAACCCATACGTAGTTTGTAAAATATTAAGCCCGGTCCAGACTTTTGGCAACACCCTGTATAACAAAGTTTTTCCTTTTATTTATGAAGTTGCATAAATGGCTTAAAATTACTATAGTACTATGATTGAAAAACTTCTATAATCAGTGACGTAGCCAGGGTTGGGTCCAGAGAGTCTTTATCTCTTCCGACATTATTGAAAATATTTTTTTCTTTTTTTTTTCAATGCGTGTATTACTGCAAATAGACAGTTCATACCATCACAGATCGCTGAATGCCCTTATCCAAATTTCATTCTGGCAGTGCCAAGGCATAATAATGCATATTATATGTATTGTCCACTTCAAAAGTTTACGAAGAATATTGCTCGCATGAAACTTTACTTGTGTATATAATTATTAATTTTGTATATAGATCTGTCAATGTCTAGGTCAATTATTGTGAATAGATTCGATTCTAGTATGCATTTCTAAGCCTGAGTGATGTCCCATGATCATGAGCAAGCTGCGGGTTTTATATGACATGTTATGGAATGTCTTATATGACATGTTACGGATAACTCCATCGTTGATTTTAATCTGAATTCTGGATTAAATCCACGTTTGAGGCTTCGCGCCTGATTAAATATAAATGGTCTGATTTCCAGCGTTGTAGTAATGAGTGAAGAAGGGAGGCTTGTTTATGAGCTGCGATTTCCTGAATATCAGAAGCGTATTTGGTGATGGAGATGCGTTGGGTGTTGCAGAAAACCGCGGATTGCTCGTGGGGACGTATTACATTAATTGTAAGAGCTGTAGAGTGATATTTTGGTTTCGGACCTTCGAATCAAATTATGTGATGCAATTTTGAAACCTTTCTCCAAATCCAAATTACTCTAAAATAGCTGAAACATACCACTTTATGAAACCTGGTCATTGTCTTTCATATGCTGAAGGTAATGTAAACTAAAACACAAGTTTCTCGCCGTTTCAGTTTAGTCATAATATTGACTTTAAAAATGTTTTCCATGTTATATCAAACACTAACGTTTCCTGGCCTTATGGAACATGTCTTTGAATCTTTGAACATATTGAATCCCAATTGTCAATTCGACTTCTTCATTCTCAATTACTGTATACTAGGGTGATAAATCTGCACAAAAAAATTGGAAAATAACATCTGAGGCTTAAACAAGAATAAAAAAGGTTTCATCGAGCATGTATCGATAAATCTCTGTTTTACGAGTAAATAAACCCTAAATGACGAAAACTGTATAAGTTTCGTTTAACGTTGACATTAAGATAGACGGAAAAGGTGAGTTTTAGTTTTCCGTCTTTCTTGCATCAAGACCAGCAGTTTTGAAGTTACCATAAAACTCTTTAAATAATACACCACCCGCATTAAAATTTTACGTAAGGCAAGCAGTAATACGTGAAATTTTGAAGACATGCAATTGTCTCTCCATGAAAAAGTAAGGAGTTTTCGACCCATGGTCATGAGGGTTTTTTTTTTTCGTTTTAATCTTATGTATTTACTTAAGAAAGCGTACTGATTCACCTAACACCGTATATCTTCCAGCAACAAATAGTAGAAAATAATAACGGATAAACATACCTAGAAAATAAATCTGTACTTGTATATTTATTCAAGGGATGAAATTTGTATTTCCTGAAGGAATTCTTATTGTTAATTTCTTTTCTCCCAGCATCAATGCCAAGTGCTTCTCGGGAGCCATCAGTGAACATGACCAGTCGTGACATTGAAAAAGATAGCTTGAATCCAGTAGCAAAAGTACATTGTAATCTTGAATCAGATGATGCAGAATTCAAACGAAAGAAACAACTACCCGTGTCACAGTTTGTAATGAGGACTACTCAGAAGCAAAAGCAAGAATCTGAAGAACAAGTAGCACGATTTATCAATGCAACAAATTCAAGTTTCAGAATTGCAGAACACCCTGAATTTAAAATGTTGGTACAAAATGTTAGGCCCAGGGTATTTATCGTCATCCAAAATCAGTGTAGCATGTAATCTACTCGAAAAAGTTTACATCAAAGAGAGGAACAACTGTTTCGAAAAATTCCTCGGTCAAACGGTTTGTATGAGTGTTGACAGTTGGTCTAATGTGCATAATAAACCTATGTTGTGCATTGCGATTGCGACAGAAGGTGGTGATGTGTATTTATACGATACGATCGATACCTCTGGGAAAGCACATAGTTCAGATTACTTATATGAAGTTGCTGTAACTTCTGTCCAAAAATGTGAAGAAGAAACTAAGTGTCTGGTACGCGGTTTCGTTACAGATAATGTAGCTAATATGGAAAAATGAGAAAAGCGTTACGTGAATCACAAAATCTCGATGTTATTACATATGGGTGTTCAGTTCACTTACTAAACTTGCTCACAAAAGATCTGGTAATTGAAGGTGTGAAATAACATATAGTGTATGTTGTGAAATATTTTAGAAATCAAATAATCATTTTACATCTAGTAAATATCACAAAAAAGGGGGTCAGTCTTTAACTATTCCTTTCGAAGTCCAATGGAATACTGTAGTTGATTGTTTGGATGCGTATATAAAAAATTGGGCAATTTTAATGAAAATTTGTGAAGAAAATTGTTCACAAATCGATGGAATTATACAGCAGAAAGTACGGAATATACACATCAAACGACAGGCAGAGGATATATTCAATGTTTTAAAACCGATATCTGTTGCTTTAGACCAAATACAAAGAATCGACGCAACAGTAGCAGATGCAGTGCAAATATCGAATAATATTGAAGAATATTTACATGATGTGCTTCAAGATAAAGAGAAAAAGAAAAAAAATTACAAGCAGATACAAACAAGCTTTAACTCCGGCCCACTTCTTGGCTTACATACTGGATCCACTACTTCAGAAGTACAGCCTTACTGCAGAAGAGTATCATTCCACTATGGAGTTTCCTGAACAGTCTTACAGTAGTACATCCTTCTTACCTATATTAGTGAAGTTCGAAGCTAAAACGGGACCATTTTCAAGTGTCATGTTTTCGAATGAAGTGCTGCAAAGTGTGTCTGCAGTTGAATGATGGAAGTCGCAAGAAAAGCTTCTTGACGATACCGGGCTTCAAGCAGTTCTTCACCTTCTAACCGCCTCTGCTTCATCAGCAGGAGTAGAAATATTTTTTTCCACTTTCGGTGTGGTTCAGTAAAAAATAAGAAATCGGTTAGGCACGGAAAAGGCATCTAAGTTAGTTCTTTTGTTTAAACAATTGAACAAAACCTAAGTTCTAACGCAAAGTATAAAATTTTTCTTTATTTCTTTTCCGATGTAGAGACAGAAAATACTTTGTGTTTAAAATTTGTAGTATATATATTTTTTAAAAAACTTAAGTATTATAAACAGTATCATTAAACTGTAATAAAAGGAAATTGCATTTTAGATGTACAGAAGGGGAAGTGGCGGAATCTGAGGCTTACATGATTTTGCTTAATACTATTGTGTGCGTAGTAAGATAGTCACAATTATAACAAATTTATGAGCATCTGATAAACAAAATATTAAAATTAAATAAATATGTAAGTTTCAGAGCCTGTAATAAATCTAGTATCGTTTAGTCGTCAGACTAGTATCATTTATATGGAGAAAATCTTTTGTTATAAATCTTATGCATTAGTAAAAGAACAAAAAAAAAAACATTTCCGATTTTCACTCTAAAGATTTGAAAACTTGATTTAAATCAACGATTTTTATTTTAAAATTCAAGTTATTTACATCTTGATTTAAATCACCCTGCTATTTGTTATTGTTTTAGTCCTAGCATTCCATTATATCCAGGTCAGTTCCCAGCTATATAGTTCTCGACTGAAACTTCCCACATAAATGGGGTGGCGTTTAGATATCCCCCCCCCCGCCACTATAGAGGTTTGATTTAATTTTGTATATCCTACTGCAAATGACGCAACCGGCAAAGAGTGCCTGGATATAACTATGAAGAGAAGCAAGAGAACACAGTTTAAACGAACATTTGGAAAGTCGAGAAGGAAATTATTCTAGTTCCAAAGGAATAGATGAGGGTGTCCCATTACGACTGACAGATCCAGAATATGATGGGATGCGTGGTTCAATGAATAAAGGAGCTTACGCATTGCTCTGTTTGAACATAAATGGTTAAGCTGTGTATCTCATTTGAAAAACACATAAAACTGATAAAATTATATACGATATGAACAATCAACTTCTTTATATATTTTATGAATTTAGTTGATGTATAACAAAACAAAGCGTGTCTTTTTTTTATTGCTTTTGAAGTTAACACGAGAAGTGATGCATAATAAAACCGAAATTATAGCATGGTATGCGTTAAAGAAACAAGTTCTTCACATAGTACTTTTGCACTGCACTGGTATAATGAGCATTATAATCTCAATCCGGAAACACGGTATTCATGTAGTATACTTCCATAATGTTCAAAGATCACGTCCTAAGTATAACTTTCTGGATATGTGTATAATGAATTTAATGATTACGACGCTGTTAGTTTCAGTGAAGTATGGTTTAAAAGTTTCATGTATGATCCTGAAATTCCTCTTAAAGTTTACCATCATTCAAAAAAGACCGCTCAACGTGTCGTTGTTGGGGCATTTTATTACTGGTGCACAATAAATGGTCCTGTGTAAGACGTACTGACTTAGAAACTGTGAACACTTCATATGAAACAATATGGATCAAGGTAATCGGAAATACTGTACAAGAAAATCCTTGCTATGTTGCTTCTATAGACACCAAATACTGTTGTTACTAATCCATTGGAAGAATTATTGAAATCTGTTCTAAATTATAAGAAAATGTGTAATGTGGTTTTAGTAGGTAACATAAATTTACATGTCAAGTAGTCTTCTCCTAATTCTGGTCTGTGCACAGACAATGACGATAAATGGTTCTTTAATCATTTTATACAGGGCTTGGGTCTTCATCAACATGTCAAGTTTCCTTCCAGAAAGAATGAAACCTTAGGTAACTTTCTATGTTCTTATGACACGTTAAAGATTAACCAATGTCAACAACTTGTGTCTGACTTCGCTTCTGTGCGTGCCGAAACCTCTTTCATCCCTCTTGAGGGAACGTTTCGTTAGTAAAACAGTTTACCTATGGACAAATTGAAATGGGAGGAAACTGAAAAAGTGTTTAATCTTCTACCGTGATCTATGTTTTATTCTTTATTCCTTGAAGAAGTTATACACTATTCTTAGAGCTGGTTGTTAATAAAAGACCATGTGCTGACAAAAAGTGAAATATCTACTACTTACAAGTATGGTTTAGGAATAAAACAAAACTTATTCTAATGAGCAAAAGAGATGTCTGATTTCTCTAGAAGCAATGTCCTAATCTACACATTCGCAACACCTTATTTCTTCTACGAATATATTTCAAAGAGTTGGTGCAAAGAGACTGCAAAGAACACATCCAAGCTATGTCTAATTATTTCATTTCAACTTATAAAGAAATTTTGGTCTCTTATCAACACTCGTTGCAAACATGAACGTACTCCCACTGCCACTCAACTTAACGACACATATACAACAGGGACGAGCACCCTTCGCTAATTAACTCTTACTTTCATAGTATTTTTTCTACCACTACGCACACATTTGTACCAAAACCCAAGATTGTTTTAACGTATTCTCAAAATAGAATCGAAGTGAACCACGTTACTTCTCTCTTATCTTTATTATCTTCTACTAAAAACTCTCTCCCCTACAGTAATCCTCCTATGTTCTTAAAGAATCTGGCTCCTGTCATCAGTTTCCCTGTTACTATAATTTTCAATCAGTGCTTTGGCGTAGGAAAATCCCAGAAGACGCTTCTCATACACTACTGGAAATTTCCGACATTTTTGCAACTGTGCGCTAATTGTGGATACGTCGTTGCGAACTGTGTCTACAAGTTGAAAGCTAAACCTTTGAATATTTGCTGTAAAAGACGTGAATAGTAGCGCTCTTTAATCCGGCATTCTTCGGCTCGCCACACTCTCTAATCTGGCACCGATCAACCCGCTCGCATTCGGATTTTTCGAGTGGATTCGGGCGTTTGTTGGCGTGATATCAGAGACCGTTTTAAACATTAACGCTCATGTATTGTTTCCATAGAGCAGCTTATTGCATGTACAACATGATTTAAATATCATTGTACTATACTCTATTAATTTTTCTTTGTTATTCCCCTTAAAACTGGACGCATAACAATTCCTAACATAACATATTTTCATAACGATTCCTTAAATCAGCCTGTTGCTTCCCACATCTATAACAGGTTAACTGTTTACCCTCAAATTTGCCTTTGTTTTTCGCATCTCCAACCTTGAGCAATGTATCCTGACTTTTTGCATAGGTCAAAAATGAAGAAGTGTCCCGATCGAGCTGTTCTTCTATGTTCAACATAGTCAGGGCTTTCTCTAACGTCAGCTTTGGATCTGTTAGTAACCTCTTTCGTGTTTTATCTCTTGATCCCAATTACCACCTGACCTCTGATCATGTCATCCAACGATTGTCCAAAATCAACTTTGCGGCTTGGCGTTTTAACAACAGTACAGAGTCCTGAAAAGATTGGACTGGAGTTTGTCGTAATGAGAGAAACTTAGATCTTTCCAATATCTAATCGATTTAATTTGGTAACGGTCAACAAGTGCAATCTTAATGGTTTCATATGTTTGTTCTGATAAATTCTGAGGCATGAATAAATCTCTAAGATGGGAATACAACTCATGCCCAATATTGGCAAGAAATAAATTGACTTTACTTTCGGCCTTGATTCTATAAGTAATACAACAAATCTCGAATTGTGACATGTATACTTTTACAGGCAAGGGAGTAGATAACTGGTCCACCCTATCCCATAGCATTCAGAAGTATTGTTTCTGTCATGAACAAGGGAGTGGATGAGAATAAATAGCATTTCTTATGTCATCAGTAACGTTGTTTTACTATTTCTAACGAAAACTTACTTAACTTTTCTAACCTAAAGTCAGTAATGCATAGGTGGGCAAGTTCCCTACCCCCTTTCCCACTTTTATATTCTTCTGTGATGGAACAACTTTCGCCATTGCAAAAGTGGACATCATCTTGAATACTCCAAAGGTAAATCACTACCTTCTGCGCCAAATCTGATATGATGTTTTATTGTTTTTAACTAATGAATCTGCTTCGATGGAACGTAGTTGCTTAAAGTAGTATACTTTCTTACTAATAGGTTAGATTGCATTGATATATAGAATTCTTACTATGGGAAGTATCTAAATGCAAGCCAATATTCTTTATAATAATCGTCGATGCAAATACGAAACTTTTGGGTGCAAAAATACATGCAATATCAAGTAACTAGTAACTTCTTTATTTCAAATCCTTACTTGAGTTCTATAATATCCCATTCTCTTACGTAGGATCGTCCGAAGCATTCAAAACTATATGTTCCAGCAATTCCACTTCCATAATATAATTAAACTTCATTTAAAATTCAATATTACATTAACTAGTTTATTTTCTTTACAGTGATAGTTGGTCTCTTTCCTCTTGGCGCTGTTGTTGCTCAAACACTCTGCCTCGGTTGCAGAAATTTTGTTTTGCAGCATGGACGCTTCAAAACAGAGAGGTTAATCATGGAAACTTCCTTGAGCTTGTTCTACTCGTCAGCAAATACGATAATGTTCTGAACGAACATGTGCAGGAGTTCATAAAACTGAGCAAGCGTAGGAAAGAATGAGAAGAAAGAAAGGGGAGAGCAAAGGGGAAAGGACGTGGTTCGTTAGTGACCTTTTTGTCGAAGACATTCATAAACAAACTCATACGCATGATAGGATAAACCACTCAGCAGTACATTCTATCTGACATAAAAAAAAGCTCAAACATTTAGTGTAATGATTGACTCGACTCAAGATGTATCGTTACTGGAACAGCTTAGTGTGGTAGCTCATGATACGACCGGATTGGGTATATATCAGCTGGTGAAAGACATGTTCGATAAGCATGGCGTGTCTATGGCAAATGTGTTGTGCTGTTCATTTGATGGGGCGTCGAATATGAAGAGTTGCTACGAGGGTGTGTAGAGTTATTTGAAACAGGACAATCCTGAAAATGTGTGCACACATTGTATGGCTCATGTCCTTAATTTAGTAATGGTAGATTCCACAGATCAAGATGAAGCAGCAGTAAATCTATTTGGTCTCATTCAGACGAGCGCAGTGTTTCAGAACGGAACAAGTAAAGCAGAATTATACTGGAAGTGGCAAGCTGCGAAGGCTTAAAAACATTCTAGCTACTAGTTGGTGGAGTAAGCACAGAGCTTTAAATGCGATCATTGAAACCCACATTTATCAAGGGAAAGACCAAGATGCAACAGGCTTCCAAAGCAACCGATTTCTGACTTTTCTACTGTTCCTGAACTACGGTACAACCGGAAGACAGTTCGATGCAAAAACGAAGTTTCAAACCCAGACATTGTTGCATAAATGGTGTAAATTCCAAACCATTGTGATGTGTGCTGTTTACGATGATCCATTCGCGTTAACAACCCCAGTCTCAAAATATTTACAGTCGCAAGCTCTGAATTACACTACTGCTTGGAATTTAGTAGCAAAATTACGTGAACAGCTACGCGAGAAACTTCAACACCAGGATGAAGAATTTGCTAAAATATATGACAAAGCGAAAGACTTTTGCAAAGAACGAATCTGTAATTAAAGGAATATGATACTAACATTGGGATTGAAGAAATTTTGCTGTTCGTGGGCTATCGAAGAAGAAAAGAATGGCTGATGAAAAGTCATCTGATGAGAGAGGCAAAGACTTAAGCCCATCAGATCTCTTTAAAGTGGAACATTATTATGAGATTTTGAATTTAGCGGTAAACAGCGTGGAAGAAAGATTTGAATCTCCTGATTACTTAAGGATTTGCAGTTCCTAGATCCTAAATATTTCAACGAAATAAAAGAACGGCTTCCAAAGAACGCATTTGCAGAACTTGCAACAAAGTTAAACCTCGATAAGGCTCAACTATCGAAAGAACTTGTACAATTCGCAAACATGTACGAAGCTTTATCTGTTTGTGTCTTAACCGTAAAAAAAGTGGACAAACTACCAAACAGGGATGCATCGAAGGAGATTTCAATGATGAAGACTCCGAAGAAAAGGAAGGGCAAGAAAGTGTGAAAACTGAAAGAGCTTCTGGCACATGCTTGTCCTGTGCAGCAGTTATTCTTTTTGACTTTATACAACAGATGAGTTCATTAAATGCACTCTATGTCGCCTATAAATATGTCTTAACATTACCATGTACACACGTGTGCTGCGAACGAGTATTCTCAAAACTGAAATAGATTAAAACAAAATTGCGCTCTCTCCTGTCTCAGGACATATTGGAAACGTTTATGTTAATCAGCATGGAATATGATGTCTCTAGTATTATCGATGTTGAAAAGGTGTTACAAGAGCTCTGTGAATCTTCCTTAGAACTGGAGATGTTGTTGCGCTGTTAACTTAGAGAGTGGTTAGCTTCTTATATTTCCTTTAACTTTGAGTCTACCAGAAGTGCCATAATATGATTCAGTAATATGTCTTATATACTTTAATACTTATAATAAACTATATACCTGTGTGTTTATAACAGCTTTTGGTTTCCTAGAGACATATAGACTATAAATAAAATTTGGTACACATATACATTAGGAAACATAAGATAAAATCTAAAAATGTTTCAACATATAATTGAAGGCTTTTGTGCCTCCACTGAAACAACATTCGTGAAGCAACCACTTCATCTTTGTGTTATAACTATTCATAATACTCGACCTGTGAGGATGAACTCTAATTTCAGGTTATATTGATAATGTTTCAGTTAGCATTTTATCAAACCCCATTGGAAATAGAGTGTCATTACAATAAGCAGAATAAAAAAATTAAGAAGATGAAACTTAGTATACTTTGTGAGGCTCCTACATGAAGGGAAGATGGGGCCCTCCAAGTGAGGCTCCTGCCGGAGCCCTATGACCCCAGTTCGAGACTGTACATAGGCCAAACAATGAAAACTACAATACTTGTTTAATTAAAGTATTCGTCGTCTGCAGCCACACATTGTTGCTATCGCTCAGCCAACGACTAGATTGCGCTGCACAAGAAGTCTGGAGTCTGCAGCGTGAAGAAATCCTTAACTGCATATTGCACAGCCCAATCAGGGAAGTTTTTCCTGCTAAGAAATGATCGAGATACCGGAGGAGGTGGTAGACAGTGGGAGATAGATCGGGGGTACAGTGGTTGAGGGAGGGTTTCACATTGCAACTCATGGAGATCCTTGTGCAACGTGTGGACGGGCATTGTCATGCAACGGACAAGTTTTCGGTGTAATTCATGGAGTTCAGTACCGTAACGATTTACAGTGATGGTTTCACCTCGCCTGAGAAAGATACGATGGATTGCTTTCACCATTGACCACCTACCAGCAACAGCATCTTTTGTGAGTGGAGAGGTGGTTTAGGACAATGTCCGGGACGTTTATCACGATCCAACCATTGTCCTAACCATTTACGATTGTCATAGCAAATCCGTTTTTCATCTGAAGTGACAATTCGATGCAGGAAACCTTCCCGTTTATTTCTTACACTCATAGAATTGAACATTTCCAGACGACGATTCTTACTAGCCGGTGTCAACCCATATGGCACCCATCAGTCCAACTTTTTCACTTTACCGATCGCACGGAGCCGCCGACTCACTATGGTATGGTATATGCACAGAGTAAATTCATTAGATACAGAAAATTTGAGTTGAATAGGAGGTCTCTTGGGAAAAGTTAGTTTCAATCACTTCTTGTAATAATAAACTTGTTACTGAATTGAATTACTGTACTTTAAATAAATAGTTAGTATCTCCAGTCTTTGCTGAGAATATTATTGCTTTCGGTTCAGAACAAGCGTTCGGAGAGAGCTTTGGAGATCTTCGCTCCAGAGGATGAGGCGTTACTGAAGAGCTTGGAAATGTTTTCCGGTGTTATCTCTCTGTTACATGCAGATTAGGTTAATCTTTATTTGTTTTGATAAGTCAGAATCACACTGTTCATCTGCATTAACACCAGAGAGAGATGCATCGTTACACCGTGTATTCAGCAACATCGCTCGCCCCCTTGGAAGTCTGAGGTTCCGCAAAGCTAACTTAAGGTAAGGTAACATTTTTCATTCTGGGAGCCACTTTCAACAATTCTCCGGAAAGAAGCAATAGTGTCTCTAATTTCCAAAGCAGTCTCCTTGTTTGTTATCCATATAGAATACGGATATACAGTACATTGTTTCAAGGTGACTTAGATTAGCTTAAGCTCGAGTGTTATCGTCTTAACATATGACTGTACTGAAGGGATGGAAAGTCAAAATTAACTTTCTACAATTCCTTCGTCACTGAATCATCATAACACGAAATATATCGCGTAGTTTCAAAAATTTCTTAAGTAGATCTTATACTTTTATATTGATATATGCAATCTGTTAGCAAGAAAGAGAAATTTGGTATCTTAAAAATTATATTTTAGATTTTGATAATCGTTGTTCTTGGCAACGAGAATTCTAAATATCTGCTTCAACACCACCAAGACTTGATTTAGGGCTGATAAGAAGTTCATATGTTTTTAAATACTCGTTTATTGAACTGTGCGCTAGGTTACGCTTCATATGCTGTTTTTTTTTCAAGTTAATTGGATAAAAATTGTGCTTAAAAAGGAAAAAAATAAAATTAACTATGTTTCTCATTTCCATGTTGAAAACAGATTGAATTTTAAAATATATTTCAAAGAACGCTTAATTTAATTAATAGGGTGTTAATGTAAAGTGGTTTCAACTATGAAATAGATTTCGCTTTATATGCGTTTTTCAAAATGCAAGACGACATATTACTCTTCTTGAGAAATAAAAAATTAATAGTGCAACGATGGTCGAAGTGTTAAAAAAGGAAAAATGCATATAACCAAGAAAGAAGGAAAGTATTCTTATTCTTAAATGATGGTGTAATGACCTGTCTGGATTTGTGGCTACTACGTTCAAGACTGCCTTTTACTACTGATACAGTAAAATAGTAGTGACTATCAATGCGACCCCATCGATGAGGGGATAACGTGTCGAGCTACCAACGACGAATGCATAAAATTCCAGCTTCGAATTGCACAGCAGACGGTTGGATAATTTAATGTTGAAACATTAATACTGTATATTATGGTGAAAGTAAGGGATAAAATACAGCTAAATGTGGATACGAATAGACAACAAATGCTGAATTGCTGCTTCAATGCAATACACACATGTGGACCAAGCATTTAACGCAGAAAACACTAAATAAGGCGGAACAAGAAACGGGAGAATCTGACCTTATTTTAAATAATGAGCCATCTTCCGCTTGCTCGATATTAAGTCGTATCTCTGCGTGACATTCGCTTGTTTTTTATATTACATTCTGTACGAAGTTCAATATGTTTGTGAAATTGAAAAAGTAATGAATTCCTATCTTACCCGAGAATGAATCGGGAGTCGCCGTGGCTTTTCAAAACGTCTGACTGCGAATCGGGCGCTTCGGGTTCAAATTACGGACAGGACATTGGATACTTTTCTCGCACTCTTCCACCTATCAAATTGAGTCCCAGAGTGTCTTTGATATTTATTGGCACCTTGGGATCTAATGTCTCCTTTAGGTGCCCCAGTACTACCCATACCTTTAAAATATGTAGATTAAACATTAGTATCGAAACGTAATTTTAACGTTGTAGATGCACCGAAATGTCCGCCTGTATAACGGTTTATTCGACGTTGAATAATGGTTGAGAAGAAACAGACTAAAATTAAGAATTTACCAGGGGAAAGATAAATTGATCAAACCTCGTTTACACAAGCAGGAGGAGAGAAGGGAGGGAATTATGACAGCGAAAGCTCAGTGCCTTCGTTTAGAGTCGTATTTGGGAAAGGTTAGAACCGGAATTAATTATTATTTAATTATTGCAATCTTCGTTTCTCCAATTGTAACGAATGAATTGTGTTTACTTTAGTGGCAGATAGTTCATTATATATAAAACCAACATCGAGTGGTTACAAGATATTGTTCTATTTTTTTTTAACCAGCGGAGCGGTAACAGCTTGTGTCAGAGTTTTAATTTATTATTCGATTTTCCTAAATATTAAATTTCGACCCTAGAAGACACGGGATACGAGTGCAGTAAACTTGATTTCGAGTAAATTGAGTTCAAAGTTAAACAGCTATGGTAACTGAACGAATTGAACTCTAACAATTTTAATGGTTGTGCACGAACGCCTGTTGTTATATCTGATTACTTGATCAGAAATATATGTGCTTTGCAACGCAATGGGTTTGCTGGTTGATTAATAACAATCGGTATTTATACCATCTTGGCACCTTACAGAAAACAAATAAAACAATTCGTACTAAAAAGTGAAAAATAATTTTGTTTCAAGAAAATTACTTTTCAATTTTTTTCTATTTATACATGACTAAAAAGAAAAGCATGGGGCTCGCCCTTTTCTATATATATTTTTTTTATTAAATACATTCACTTGGTAAATTATTCAAATCTAACGTAAAATAATACAATGTTCTTTTTATTATTGGTATATAATGTGTATGCAAATCTACATAGTATTTTTAGTATAACATTCTCCACTACTTGTATCTCAATATACTACATAATACAGTTCAATTAGCTGCAAAATTAACAACACATATACAAGAATGAAAACATTAAAATTTGTTTATATTAGCCTAGCTTTCCTTATTACTTGTCGCCTTTACTTACCGAGTCAAAGATACCTTAAGAAGGATTACATTATACACTAGCCATAAGACATCTCTCTAAAATTGTTTCAATATACATATAACTAACTTATGCATATAAAAGGTGATTATCCTGGAATCTGAAAACTCACATTAGACACGGAGCAAGGTTTCAAATATGACTGATTATGACTTCAAATATAAACATTAGAACTGATACAAACAGACTTAGTAAGAGTAAAATAAAAGCACCGAGAAGATCGTAGACGGAAAGCGGACGCAGCGGATCTTCTTCACTATTCTTCCAGGTCAGAACCTTTAAATATTCTTTTGGTTGAAACTCGTCAGTGACTCTTCTTACCCAATGGTCTATAATTCCGGAATCACGAAGGATACCTAGGAACTCGTTAAAAGTACCAACAAGAGGTGAATGCTTTTCAAACAGAAAACCTAAATGAAACTTCAATACGCTCTCTTTCATCATATACATATCTTCAACCACAGAATTGTCAAGTAAAAAGGCCACGTTGCTCATTCTTCCTGATGAAAATCTTTCACCTACCAAAGCTACAGTTCCTGTTTGGGCTATCCTATTGTAAGCTTCCAGATTATCATAAATTACGCAATTTCTACCCAAAGCTTTTATACTAGAATCGGTTGAATCTTCAAACAATGTTTTCCAGTTAATCATTACAGTCGCCCATTTCATCCCTGAATAAAGAAACTGTTGCAAGGTATCGATTGGAGTTTCATACGAGGGAACAGTCAAGAATGACACAATATTGCAATTGTAGGCAGTTACAAGTACAGTCGAGGCTAGGAAAAAAGATATTAACAAATGCCGAATTGCTGATATTTGAATAGTTGGTAAAGACATACCAATTATTACTCTAACAGAATTTAGGAGAGAATAACTGTACTTCAAGTAGGGATTGTATGAGGGACGAAAGCGATTCTCGATTTTAGATAGCATGTAAATTAGGATGGATGAACAAATTACAAGTCCCAAGATTGTCCACCACACTGGCTGCTCCAGAGATGAGAATATGGACCACACATTCGCAACACGTTTTGGCTTATGGGTTAAGAAGTTTATACCAGCTTGCATGTAAGGTACACTGATGTCAGAATAGGTGTATCGGAAACTGTTTATAAACAACCCTGGTATAGTAGCTTGATATTTCCCACTAAACAATTTTTCAATATAAGGAGGTAAGGTTGCATTGCTTACAGTGTCTCCTGTAAGATCACCTGTAGTAATGTCCCAGGTAAAATTGAATCTTCTTCCAAACTCGATCATTATCTTGTAATCAAAACCTCCATAACTCCCTTCCTGCACTATTGTGTAAGGTTCATAATTGTAGATGAGCAGTTTAATGATTTTACCCAATAAATTCATGGTTCCTCTTTCAGATATGCTTTTCCTTTGGCTAAGATACGTTGTACCTGAAATAGACGATCAAATACAGATTTCATGAAATTCATACTGTGTTGAAGATGTAATTGAAACGTTTAAAAATAATCTAAAATTGTAGCACACACAACAATAATCGTAAAGCTTTGTTCTCCTGGAATATATATATATATATATATATATATATATATATATATATA